>OX465042.1:1562379-1567379 GCA_949841015.1 Aplysina aerophoba
GTGTGTGTGTGTGTGTGTGTGTGTGTGTGTGCGCATTCCTTGCCTTCAGCCCTCTCTCCTCCTCTGTGCGGTCGTCCACTGATCCTTCCAGTGCAAGCCAGCGGCAGTCCCAGTCAGCCAAGTAGCCTCTGAAGACTGGAGTCGCTGCTGACAAGGCCATCTTGATGGGAAGAAGGGAAGGGGAGGGTGGGTGGTAGGAATACAGGAAGGAAAAGATGAGTGGGTTACAGAGCTACTACACACACACGCCTGCACAGGTACGTATGTATGTACACATACGTACACATAACAAATACACATACGTACGTATGAAAACATATCTACATGTATACGTACTGTATGTACACTGTAGTATGTACATGTCAATGAACAGGACTCATCATGCCACAGTAACACCAATCACACCACCACAGCTCACAAAAATTGGTCCAATGACGGCCAACTGGTCATACAAGAACTTAGCTTCATCAACGTCACAAGCCTGGAAGGTAACCTGTAGTGGACAAAGAGAGTGTTTGTGTGCACATGTGGGTGTGCTGTTGTGAGCTACTTCAGTACACCACAATTGGCGGTGCAATAACATGCAGGTATTACTGTGAATTGAAGGTAAGTACAGTACTCATGTACGCAGTGATAGTGCTGTGTTAGTAACCTGCAGGCAGCAGCATCCCATTCCCATACCCATACAGTCCCCGTAGATGTGATCTGGGAGTGCGGCTGCTGACGACTGCCCATCCTTGTCATTGGGAAACTTCTCCACAAAGGGAGATGGGGTTTCTTTGTCTTTGAAAACTGACATCAGGGAAGAGAACATTAACAATTTTTAGAAGATAGGTAACATTTTTGGAAACCTTTTAAGATACTGTATGACAAGCAAGGATTGTACACAGGGATTGTACACAGGACTGTACACAGGGATTGTATACAGGGATTGTACACAGGGATTGTACACAGGGATTGTACACAGGGATTGTACACAGGGATTGTACACAGGGATTGTACACAGGGATTGTACACAGGGATTGCACACAGGGATTGCACACAGGGATTGTACACAGGGATTGTACACAGGGATTGTACACAGGGATTGTACACAAGGATTGCACACAGGGATTGCACACAGGGATTGTACACAGGGATTGTACACAGGGATTGTACACATGGATTGTACACAGGGATTGTACACAAGGATTGTACACAGCGATTGTACACAGGGATTGCACACAGGGATTGCACACAGGGATTGCACACAGGGATTGTACACAGGGATTGTACACAGGGATTGCACACAGGGATTGCACACAGGGATTGTACACAGGGATTGTACACAGGGATTGTACACAGGTATTGCACACAGGGATTGTACACAGGGATTGTACACAGGGATTGTACACAGGGATTGTACACAGGGATTGTACACAAGGATTGCACACAGGGATTGCACACAGGGATTGTACACAGGGATTGTACACAGGGATTGTACACAGCGATTGTACACAGGGATTGCACACAGGGATTGCACACAGGGATTGTACACAGCGATTGTACACAGGGATTGCACACAGGGATTGCACACAGGGATTGCACACAGGGATTGTACACAGGGATTGTACACAGGGATTGTACACAGGGATTGCACACAGGGATTGTACACAGGGATTGTACACAGGGATTGCACACAGGGATTGCACACAGGGATTGTACACAGGGATTGTACACAGGGATTGTACACAGGGATTGTACACAGGGATTGTACACAGGGATTGTACACAGGGATTGTACACAGGGATTGCACACAGCGATTGTACACAGGGATTGTACACAGGGATTGTACACAGGGATTGTACACAGGGATTGCACACAGGATTGCACACAGGGATTGTACACAGGGATTGTACACAGGGATTGTACACAGGGATTGTACACAGGGATTGTACACAGGGATTGTACACAGGGATTGCACACAGGGATTGCACACAGGGATTGCACACAGGGATTGTACACAGGGATTGTACACAGGGATTGTACACAGGGATTGCACACAGGGATTGCACACAGGGATTGTACACAGGGATTGCACACAGGGATTGTACACAGGGATTGTACACAGGGATTGCACACAGGGATTGTACACAGGGATTGTACACAGGGATTGTACACATGGATTGTACACAGGGATTGCACACAGGGATTGCACACAGGGATTGTACACAGGGATTGCACACAGGGATTGTACACAGGGATTGTACACAGGGATTGTACACAGGGATTGTACACAGGGATTGTACACAGGGATTGCACACAGGGATTGTACACAGGGATTGTACACAGGGATTGTACACAGGGATTGTACACAGGGATTGTACACAGGGATTGTACACAGGGATTGTACACAGGGATTGTACACAGGGATTGTACACAGGGATTGTACACAGGGATTGTACACAAGGATTGCACACAGGGATTGCACACCGGGATTGTACACAGGGATTGCACACAGGGATTGTACACAGGGATTGTACACAGGGATTGCACACTGTAGCCCAGTGTTCAGCAATAGTGACAATGCCTCACCATCTGAATCAGTTCTGTCCATCTGTTATGTCGCCCCGCTCGCAAACTCACGCATTTGGTACTATTACAACCCAACAATGGGTACAGTGTATGTACAAGTCCAATCTTGCCTATGAATGTACGTATGTATATAAGGTGATGATTTGCTGTTGCTTACTTGGTACATTAATGACAACTTTTGAGCCTCTCCTTTCTCTAATGTTCTGAGTCAAGGTCCTGAGAAATGGAGAGGGGAGAGGAGTGTGGGGAGGTAAAGGGAGGGGGAGGAGAGGAGGAGAGCCAGGAAGAGAAGTGAAGGGAGGTGCCAAGGGGAGGGTTTCGAGAGGAGAAGTGAGGTGAGAGGAACAGAAGGGACACAGCAGACAGGGTAAAGCAATTAACGCAACTTGCGTACATAAGTACGTATGTAAAGAGGTAACTTAATCCACTAGATGTGCAAATCAATTCTACAGCAGCGAGGGTCCTGTGGTGTGTGCGTCCTGTCAACATGACGTGCACACAAAATACAAACACCGTAATCAGTTCAGAGTCATCACTAACGTGTGTGACCTAGCCCCTTCCAAATGCCTGCTACAAATCACTGTCAAAACCGCTTAATCTGTACTGCGCACCACACAATACACTTGCGATAACTTCTGCATAGTAATTGGATGAAGCATAGCTGGCTGTCAAGCCAGCACGTAGCAAAGAGAGTTAATTATCGAGACACTCTGACCTGAGAGGACTTGGTCAGTCACAAAACCACTTAAACAGTTTAACCCACTACATAAACAGTAACTGGAGCCAGCCATAACTCTAAACATCACGAGCAGCAGGTACGTATCGATGTATGCATCAATCAAACAATTAAACTAGTACACTGCAAGTAAGTTTTGTGGCCGGAATCAGATAACATTACTAAGTGACATCATTACCTGAAGCGGGGATGTCCCTGCCAAATGGCCTCATCAGGAAAGAATAGGGAATGGGAAGCACCTGACTCTGGAGTGGGCTCGTAGGCGGGGTCTGTGAAACCATGGCAACCGAGACGAGGAAAAGCAGTACAGGTGACGGGCACTACTGGTGTACCCCTGAGTACATCTCTGAGCTGCTGTCTCCTGTTCAAGGAGAGGAACAGATGCAGTTCATAACACATAGCTACAGCATCTGAGACATCACACACACCATGCACCAACACACACACATGCAGATATACACAACACACACCAACACACACATGCAGATATGCACAACACACACACACACACACACGCACACACACACACACACGCACACACACACACACAGACACACACACACACACACACACACACACACACACACACACACACACACACACACACACACACACACACACACACACACACACACACACACACACACACAGACAGACACACCTAAGTGCCATGTTTGCCTCCACAGTGTTGAAATAAGCTGTGCAGAATCCAAAGGGCTGTGCTCCAGGAGTGCCTAAGGTCACAGAGAGGGGGTGGGGCGAGGGCAAGGGGGTGGAGTTAGGGCAAGGGGGTGGAGTTAGGGCAAGGGGGTGAGGTTAGGGCAAGGGGGTGGGGCGAGGGCAAGGGGCTGGGGCCAGGGAAAGGGGGTGAGGCGAGGGCAAGGGGGTGGGGTGAGGGCAAGGAGGTGGGGTAAGGGCAAGGGGGTGGGGCGAAGAGAAGGGTGGCTGTTCATGGCCATGTTACAGCACTTTGTGAGGTAAAGGCTTTACCAATGCCAGCTCCACATTTAATGGATAGTTACTTCATAATTTCAGGTCTGTTGAGGATTCTATCACGTCGCACTGAGGAATGGTGGCAGTGTTGCCCTCCATGAGAGATGAATTCATGCTGACTTCATTATTGAACCAATCTCCAGACTGACTCTCAGGTACTGTATAATGTCATTGCTGATGAATGTAATCTGAGAGCCTAGGAGAGTACTGATCTGATCTGGGTGAAGGCCTCACAAGGTTAAATTGCAATTCTATTCCATTTCTAGCATCATCTTTGAATGAATACAGTTCAGTTACTGTTACTCTAGCAGATAAATACTACGTCTGTAGTTCCCCTAAGTGAGTTATACTTCTCTGGCATCATTTTCAGAAGAAGTAAAGAAATAAAATTCAAGCTCTTTGCCATACAAGAATCAGCTATCAATAGTGCTCCATTACTCAACTGAGGATTCCTGTAAGCAAGTGAATGGCACTTCTGGGAACATCTTTAAAAGAGGCAAAAATTCACACTCTTTGACAACCACAAAACTGCTTCTGTCGTGCAATACATGTGCAAAATGAATTTTTATGATGGTAATCACTTACAAAAGAAGTTGACATTCAATACCATGAACAGTGTTGAATGATGGACGAGTTACGTATGACCCCACACTGTTCACAAGATGGCTGACAGCAGTACAGCAGGATGAACAGACCT
>OX465042.1:1572379-1613565 GCA_949841015.1 Aplysina aerophoba
ACACACTCGTTTTCTAGGCCTGTAGCTAGGCCTGTAGCCCATATTATAGGAGAGGACAACACTGCCTCAGTTGCACGCCACACACCACACTCTGCCCTCTCATCTTGCCCGCTGCACTCAGTAACCAGATGGTGCAGGCAGCATTGCCATGGCAACAGAGAGCACACCACCTAGTTGCCGGTCATACACACTTAGCTAATACTCGCAGGTGTCCAACACTAGCAGGTCTCCTTGGCAACCTGCACATACTATGATACCATATGGAAGACTGCACTGCACATTAATAACTCGTACGTACGTACGTACCTAAGTACGTATGTAATGTGTAGTGTACATATGTACACAGTCTTCCTGAATGAATGAAAAGGATGTATCCTCCAGGATACTGTACAATGAGATGTTAACCACAACAGGTACATAGATCATCCACAAAACTTCATCCTAGGCGTGTCTTCAGTGTCTGTGCATGAAACAGTCAAACTGTACAGCTCACCCAAACCTCAGCTGCTGGTCGTGCATGTATGGATTATCTATGGTGTAAGGCAGCCACCTGTCTACAGCAGCCAGCCTCCCCTGGTCCAATAGTATCATGTACAGTAGAACCTGTCTATAGTGGTCACTGTGTAAGGCAGCCACCTGTCTACAGCAGCCAGCCTCCCCCCTGGTCCAATAGTATCATGTACAGTAGAACCTGTCTATAGTGGTCACTGTACAAGGCAGCCACCTGTCTACAGCAGCCAGCCTCCCTTGGTCCAATAGTATCATGTACAGTAGAACCTGTCTATAGTGGTCACTGTACAAGGCAGCCACCTGTCTACAGCAGCCAGCCTCCCTTGGTCCAATAGTATCATGTACAGTAGAACCTGTCTATAGTGGTCACTGTGTAAGGCAGCCACCTGTCTACAGCAGCCAGCCTCCCCTGGTCCAATAGTATCATGTACAGTAGAACCTGTCTATAGTGGTCACTGTGTAAGGCAGCCACCTGTCTACAGCAGCCAGCCTCCCCTGGCAGAAGGTAAATGGACATCACGCACACCAGACAGTCCACACAATCAACGTACAGACAGTACACACACACGCACACCAACACCCACCCAACCTAGCCACACACACACACACACAATCAAGTATGTACCTCATCTCCAAACTTCAGTTCATCGTTCTTTCTGTCCCTCAGTCTCTTGTATGCTGCAATGAACTGAGCAACTCCATCATGACGCACCTTGTCAGCATATTTCTTGGACTCCTCCCACGACAGGGGCCGGCCGACTGTCAACAGCCCCATGGTACAATCTGGATGGTGACAAACATTACTGTGATTTGCACCTGGCAGCGTATATGGTCTGATTGGTACTTTCATACGCCATCGAACACCTCTTAGAGAGGCTTAAGTGTGCATCAGAGTGAAAATCATTCAGTCAAAAATCATTAAGTCATAGTAGTAGGCAAAATCTACACCCTACCTTACTTTCTGCCAAACCCCTAACTCTCAAGTTTCAGTTTTTGTCAGTGACCCTGCTCAGCACAGGGACTCTGTAGCACACACACACACGCACACACATACACACACACACACACACGTACACACACACACACACGCACACGCACACACACACGCACACACACATACACACACACACACACACGTACACACACACACACACACACACGCACGCACACGCACACACACACGCACACACACATACACACACACACACACACACACACACATACACACACACACGCGCGTACACACATCTGAACTTAATCAAAACGAGAGACATACGTAATTGTGTATGAGCCTTGGCAACCTGTGTACATCAGCAATGATGAGAAGTGTATTATACATACATACATATTGTATGTATACGTACATGTATGTACACAACCATCCACGAAAGGTATCTTCCAGCATACTGAATACCGGGCCAGTACATCATGCGAGCATCTGGCAGCTGTGTGACAATGTAGGGGCTAGTCTATATAGCCTGGTCTGATATCTGAATCTGATTGTATATAATATTGGACATATAGGTACATACATGGGGAAGGGCCGATCCCTCAGTATATACGTACACGTATCTCAAGGACACTGTGAGAACAGAACAGTATATGGTAGTTGGTATAACCCCAGTGAGGCGATCCATGGCACAGTGTCACGTGCCAGACATTCCATAGCACAATAGGACAATTGAACGTCTGTACCCGAGACTATAGGAGCGTGGGGTGGCCGGGATGGTCTGACCCTCAGAGTCACGTTAAGGCCGGTGGCGCCAGTCTGTGGTACGTGATGTAGATACAGTCACCGCCAGCCGTGGCACGCCAAAGACCATCCTACATCTGCGGCTGCTTAATTTGGCATTTGTTTTGATGATACAGAACTACAAAATGGTGGTATATAGAATACATCTACGCACTACAACACACATAGTATAATATATAACATGACTATAATAGTATTAACCACATCGATAACTTCTGCTGGGCAATTACGACCACACATGGCTGTAGGTGTGGCAGTACGTGGCAGAATGAAGTAGTCTTTGCTGTCGAAGCCACAGGCAACGGGTTCGTGTACTACTCTGTCGGATGGTGCGCTCAGTTCACGCTCACGCACGCATGAAAACCTCCTGATTTGCTTCATCGCAGTTGATAAAATCTGCGTTTTATGCGGTCGCTATACACATCGCGACCCCACTGGCGCATTCGCACAAGAAGTGCTTTGGCTCACTTGTTGGCTATACGTATACCTCGCGGGCATGCAGGAATGAACCACAAACTCTAACAGGCGGTGAACGCAGTCGATATATAATGCCTACCTTATAACACAAGCATTTTGGCTTTTGTACGTAAGCGCAAATTGTTCCACTCCCTGTGTGCAGGCACTTACGAATTCGAACGACCTGGACACTCCCTTCTCAGACGGCCCGGCTTAGGATATTACGCAATTGCACTGTGTAGTGACGTCATCTGTATACGGCACAGATCCTCAATCGAAATTTATATTATATAGCTATATTCTATATATAGCGCACACTCATGCATTTTCGTTTGGCTTGCATATTATAATCAATTTAAATAGCTCAAAATCATTTCTGATTTATTGACAAAGTCATTAAATTAACCAGAAAACACAGAAGTAGTATAACATCAAGAACAAAGAACATACAAGGTCACAAGTACAAAATGGACAGTTATTGAACACAGCTGAGTACATTCAAAGTAAATAAATCATCAGTCATTTCAAATGGCGACATGCCACTCTTGCTGACAAAGTTCACATCTGCACCATACTCCTTGAGAAGCGACACCATTTCGACGTTGTTGTGGTACATGGCCAGATGGAGGGGTGTGTGGCCGTTGGCACTGACACAGTTTGGTGAGCAAAGGTTGTTCTGCAACAACAGCCAGGCCAGTCTGGGGAAGTTCCGAGCTGCAGCAAGGTGCATAAAACTCGAGCCCAGCTTACTCTCTTTCTCCTTAATAGCCTTCAGAATCTGTTTTCGTCCGGTGAGTGAGACGATGGAGAGGATAAGGTCTTTCTCTGTCTTATCAGGGCATGTGTCAAGAGCGATCCTTTCTTGTCTGCATTCTCCTGCCGGCTCACTGGAGGCTAGCATCTGCTTCTTCAGTTCCTTCAGCTCTGCGTTGAAGTCAAGCAGGTTTGCGTACACCAGGAGTGAAATCATCTGTGGAGAGTCTGCCACATCGACTGGTTTTGAGCCTCGGTAGGTCTGGCAGATTGTGAGTGAGGGATCAGCATTGATGAGGACTGTGGCAATTCTCACATCACTATATGCAGAGGCATAGTGCAAAGGAGTCCATCCAGAATCATCGGCAAGTGCTAAGTTGGCGTTGCTCTGAATCAGGAAATGGAGCACCTCAAATTGCTCTTCCAGAACTGCTCTAACTGCCAAAGGCCTCCCGAGTGAATCCTCCATGTTCACAACCTCGTTTCCATGTTCTTGCACTAACCGCTTTAGCTCTTCCACATTGCCCTCAGAAACTGCTTGCTCCAGAACCACATTCAGTGAGAATCGAACGGTTCTCTTTCTCTTCCGCTTCTCTGTTATTGCTGCAAACGCTCTGAGTGTGTCGGTGAGAATGTCGGACGCTCTTCTCCTGCTGAGGTATGACTGAACTGGGCCAGCAAACGTGTTCTGGCTGCTAAGAAGTGAAGCTGTTGAAGCCATTGTCTCTCTTGATATTTTGCTAGCTGTTCTTGAACTGACAAGGAGTGCACAAGCACTCCTTTTATACAGTTCATTTCCAATTTCCTGTTGCTGTTAAGACAAATTGAATACATTTTATGACATCATTTCCTGTATCTTTTCAAGAAGTGGAATGCACAACACTTCCTGTCTTACTATGAGGGGGTTGTATACACAAATCTTGAAGACTACTTCATACTGTAGGTTGTGGTATAACCCCAGTGAGGCGATCCATGGCACAGTGTCACGTGCCAGACATTCCATAGTACAATAGGCTTCTATTGGACAATTGAACATCTGGTACCCAAGACTAGAGGAGCGTGGGGTGGCCGGGATGGGCTGACCCTCAGAGTCACGTTAAGGCCGGTGGCGCCAGTCTGAGGCACGTGATGTAGATACAGTCACCAGCAGTCTGTGGTACGTGATGTAGATACAGTCACCATCAGCCGTGGCACGCCAAAGACCATCCTACATCTGCGGCTGCTTAATTTGGCATTTGTCTTGATGATACAGAACTGCAAAATGGTGGTATATAGAATACATCTACGTACTACAATACATAGTATAATATATAACATGATTATCACGCTCACGCACGCATGAAAACCTCCTGACTTGCTTCATCGCAGTTGATGAAATCTGCGTTTTATGCGGTCGCTATACACATCGCGACCCCACTGGCGCATCCGCACAAGAAGTGCTTTGGCTCACTTGTTAGCTATTCGTATACCTCGCGGGCATGCAGGAATGAACCACAAACTCTAACAGGCGGTGAACGCAGTCGATATATAATGTCTACCTTACAACACAAGCATTTTGGCTTTTGTGCGTACGCGTACGTACGCGCAAATTGTTCCACTCCCTGCATGCAGGCACTTACGAATTCGACCGACCTGGACAAGCTCCCTTCAGAATCACAGACGGCTTACTTGGATATTACGCAATTGCACTGTGTAGTGACGTCATCTGTATACGGCACAGATCCTCAATCGAAATTTATATTATATAGCTATATTCTATATATAGCGCACACTCATGCATTTTCGTTTGGTTTATAATTAAATAGCTCAAAATCATTTCTGATTTATTGACAAAGTCATTAAATTAACCAGAAAACACAGAAGTAGTATAACATCAAGAACAAAGAACATACAAGGTCACAAGTAACAAAATGTACAGTTATTGAACACAGCTGAGTACATTCAAAGTAAATAAATCATCAGTCATTTCAAATGGCGACATGCCACTCTTGCTGACAAAGTTCACATCTGCACCATACTCCTTGAGAAGCGACACCATTTCGACGTTGTTGTGGTACATGGCCAGATGGAGGGGTGTGTGGCCGTTGGCACTGACACAGTTTGGTGAGCAAAGGTTGTTCTGCAACAACAGCCAGGCCAGTCTGGGGAAGTTCCGAGCTGCAGCAAGGTGCATAAAACTCGAGCCCAGCTTACTCTCTTTCTCCTTAATTGTCTTCAGAATCTGTTTTCGTCCGGTGAGTGAGACGATGGAGAGGATAAGGTCTTTCTCTGTCTTATCAGGGCATGTGTCAAGAGCGATCCTTTCTTGTCTGCATTCTCCTGCCGGCTCACTGGAGGCTAGCATCTGCTTCTTCAGTTCCTTCAGCTCTGCGCTGAAGTCAAGCAGGTTTGCGTACACCAGGAGTGAAATCATCTGTGGAGAGTCTGCCACATCGACTGGTTTTGAGCCTCGGTAGGTCTGGCAGATTGTGAGTGAGGGATCAGCATTGATGAGGACTGTGGCAATTCTCACATCACTATATGCAGAGGCATAGTGCAAAGGAGTCCATCCAGAATCATCGGCAAGTGCTAAGTTGGCGTTGCTCTGAATCAGAAACTGGAGCACCTCAAATTGCTCTTCCAGGACTGCTCTAACTGCCAAAGGCCTCCCGAGTGAATCCTCCATGTTCACAACCTCGTTTCCATGTTCTTGCACTAACCGCTTTAGCTCTTCCACATTGCCCTCAGAAACTGCTTGCTCCAGAACCACATTCAGTGAGAATCGAACGGTTCTCTTTCTCTTTCGCTTCTCTGTTATTGCTGCAAACGCTCTGAGCGTGTCAGTGAGAATGTCGGACGCTCTTCTCCTGCTGAGGTATGACTGAACTGGACCAGGAAACGTGTTCTGGCTGCTAAGAAGTGTAGCTGTTGAAGCCATTGTCTCTCTTGAAATTCGCTAGCTGTTCTTGAACTGACTAGACTGACTGCACGAGCACTCCTTTTATACAGTTCATTTCCAATTTCCTGTTGCTGTTAAGACAAATTGAATACATTCTTATGACATCATTTCCTGTATCTTTTCAAGAAGTGGAATGCACCACTTCCTGTCTTACGATGAGGGGGTTGTATACACAAATCTTGAAGACTACTTCATACTGTAGGTTGTGGCCTGCACCTTTGGAGAAGTGGGATGTACAACACTTCCTTGACAAGAAATTGTGTGTGTGTGTGTGTGTGTGTGTGTGTGTGTGTGTGTGTGTGTGTGTGTGTGTGTGTGTGTGTGTGTGTGTGTGTGTGTGTGTGTGTGTGTGTGTGTGTGTGAGTGAGTGTGTGTGTGTGTGTGTGTGTGTGTGTGTGTCTGTATGTGTGTGTGTGTGAGTGTGTGTGTGTGTGTGTGTGTGTGTGTGTGCGTGTGTGTGTGTGTGTGTGTGTGTGTCTGTATGTGTGCGAGAGAGCACCAGCATGTGCACACAAGTATCAACTTGCTTGGAATTTCAACAGACACCCTATGTATTGCTGGCATAACACATACAGTATGTGCATATGTACACACACACACACACACACCATCCCACACATACGTACTGTAGATATAATACCTAACCCCTGTCATCATTCCCTGAACACACACAGCAAACTTCCCACATCCCTCCACACCCACTCTCACACCCACACACTCACCACCTCCCCTCCCAGCACACCTTTTACTCTGCTGATTTACAGTGCAGTAATATACAGGAGAATCACCTGACAATCAATTGAGAAGAGAGAGGGAGAGAGAGCATACGTACATACATACGTACCTACTTCATACAAACATGCCTTGTTCAACATGACTCTCTCATAATAGCAGCAGGTGAAGTGCTCACAATCTCTCCCCCCCCCCCCCCCCCACACACACACATAGAACATACACCTTGAAGTACTACTAGGACGACAACTTCACAGCAAAGGAACAACTTCACGTCACATTCCCCCCACTCCCCACCCCCGTTTGTGTGCAGACCATGAGAGACAATCCATTACTGTTAATTACATGCAAGACACCTGGTCCATGTTCAACATAAGAGAGATTGAAAAGACAGTGGCCTTCGCATAAGGGACTAGACTGGCGGTCTGCTGGTGACTGTAAACTGCATGTGAAGTGAGGCAGAGGTGTGCGAAACATACACAATTACATATAGCTGGCGCTAAAAACATATCTGGGATAGGAGAAATGTCTGGATATTGCCAGACATGTCTCTCAGTCACTAAATTCTTCGGGGTAGTGCGATATCACTAAATTGTTATAGTTAAACAAACACCAATGAATGGCTGATTAGCCAACTGGAACTGTCTTAGTGTACAGAAGTTGGTTCCCAGGCATCGCACTCCAGATGTCTGGCGTGCCTAGACCATGCACACTGTAACACATTCCTTCACATGTGGAATGACCAGATGTGCTAACACAGCATTTTAAACTAAATGCAAGTTCAAGGTACGTCCTAATTTTAGGTTGTATACCGAATGTTAAGGTTGTACCTATATAATGTATATCAGGGTTGTATAACGTATATTAGGGCTAGTGTTAGTGTTGGTTTACAATGACTTGTTGAGCTGGTACGTACATATATAAGTATAAGTATATACGTATGTATTTCAACATGGAGAACTACCCACCACTGCCAGTTACAGGCACTGATGTATGTATGTAGTGGCTGTTGAGACGAGAGCTTGTAAGCTTGTCAGTGATGGCTCGGAGATGTGGTACTGTATAAAGACCGTGTACTGATTGGGCAATGGGCAACACACTGACTAGTACCATTTATTTGCTCCTTTACCGCTCAATGACAAGATGCCACTTGCGTACGAGTCCTTTGCAGGAAGGCTATATAGCAAAGTGCAAACTGACAGGCCCTTTTCCAAAACTGGAGTTTTGAAATGAGAGTTTCCTGTGCATCCAACAATAGACCCTTAAGTGGACACATGCTTTGCATATCCGCTGCAAAGGGCTCCTTCAAAGGCACACCAAACATGCCTGACATCACTGGAAGTGCAGACTCCCACTTAATGATTATGAAATAACGGGTAACTCAATTACTCAGTTGAGTGCAAAACAGAAATCAACAGACCACGTAGCTTTGCCTACCCTTTTCAGCCAAGTTCTGTTCATATTCATTGCTCAGTTGTAAATCATGTGTCCTAGATATATCGGATGACACTACAGAGGTCAATATGTGGCTTCATGACTGCAATGCTATCTTTGAACACACAGACACACACACACACACACACACACACACACACACACACACACACACACACACACACACACACACACACACACACTCACACACACACACACACACACACACACATACACACATACACACACACACACTCACACACACACACACACACACACACACACAGACACACACACACACACACACACACACACACACACACACACACACATACACACACACACACACAGACACACACACACACACACACACACATACACACACAGACACACACACACACACACACACACATACACACACAGACACACACACACACACACACACACACACACACACACACACACACACACACACACACGCACACACACAAACAGTACACACACTAACACACCTCCATGCTGGTTGTGTTAACAGCTGCACGTTATTCGTACTGTACCAATTGTGTGGGGTTATCAAGTGTTAGCCTTGTCACGACTGTACCATCACATGAGAGTCTACACATGACCAGGCTAGCATTAAATCTTGCTTTACTGAAATTCCCAAGTTGCACCCCACATACATACACACGACATCAAACGTTAGTGCTATAGACACCTCTTCTCAGGCACTACGTTATCTTGCTTCCACAGGGGACATTCCACTGAGATCATGCACTGTGCGACTAAATCTAGTCAATCTACACACTGGAACATACCCCCACACACACCAGACTGAAGGCATGTATTCTTCTAATACCTAACTTGAGAGCCTGTTCACACAGTACATACATAACACATAAAAAGCCTTCAATTAACTGACTGCAGTTTGTGGCTCCAGTCTCATGAACAGTGCCTTATGATTTGTAGTGTGATACTTGTACGAACATACTGTATGCACTTACATTGTGTAATTGTACATATACTGTAGCTATACTTGTGTATTGAAGTGCTGTACAGTCATTTCACAATTCTACTTCCAATTTCACTATATATTCACTCATGTGATGCAGAATTGGAATGGCAAAGCCTCGTGAATTCCTATGGCAGTAGTGTGACACCCCACTGCTCCAATACTGCAATGACATATGTAAGTGAACGGCAGTATGCAATGAGTAACTGAGCAAAATATCGTAACTACTTCTATCTCATTTGTACAATGCACTCGTTGCCATCATCACTGCAACATCTTTGTCTTTCTTAACTAACACCATTACTTTCACTGTCACCATCACCACTACCATCATCGTTACTATCACCATCTTCATGATCATCGCCAATGTAACCATCACCATTGCTATTATAATTATATGTATCATCATCACCTCCTTTGTTCCTCATTATCATTCGCACATCATGAAAGGTGTCCCACAAGTATTGCTAGGCAAGCACTACCTATAGTAGATCATCTGCATTTGTCTGGCCCGCTAGACCCAACTGCCCATTTGGAGTAAGTTGCAACCAGAAGTTGGGTATAGCGGGCGGTACTACATTTGCATACCATCCAGTGTTCCACCTGTCACTTCCTATACCTCCACCCCTCGCCCACACACCAGGGCTACACTCACAAACAAGAGATCCAACAATGGAGCCATATCCAGGGGGTCACCAAGTTCAATGAAGGGGTTTGTTTTTCTAGCCTGTTGGGTGGTCACTCTGTACTTGCACCAAAGGGTGTTGCACATCACCTCCCACACAGAAGTAGTGACAGAGGCTTTGGTCCACCCAGGTGAGGTCAGAGAGGAAGGCACCCTAAATTATTTCACTCTGATTGCACTAGCAAGGTCAGAGTGCGCATCAGGAGGGGGAGGTGATGACTGTAACATTCCTTTGTCACACGGGCTGATCTGTCTGCAGTACTTGTAATAACATTGTACCATAACCAAACTGGCGCAGTTCTTCATTTGAATTTGATACAATACGCTATAAAGCTCTGTACAATTTCATCAACTGCACATGTATGTAGAAATGGCAGGGAATACACAGGTTAGTGAGGAAATATGCACAATAACTGTTAGGGCACAGTGAACGCCAAGTACAACAGCTTGCATGGAGTGGATGTTGAAGTTACAATGTGAGTGCCCAAGGGCCGGCCCAAGGTGTGCTGAAGTGAATGAAGGGGATGCAAAGTGGCAATTTGACACATGCCGCACAATTCACTGCACCAATACACAGAGCACAGTATGATCGCAACCATGCATATTGCAGCCAACGAGACGTATCCCATTTCATAAAAATTCCCCTTGTCATTTGAGATAAGCGTTAATTTCTGCACGTGGTGTTAGAGTGTAAAGAGATCTTAGCAAGACCAACGTGGGGAATCCAGTTGACATGACTCCCCAGGTCCAAAGACCAATAGAGGTCAAGGATAGTCTGTCTGCTACTCCCCATGTTATTTTATTTTGGCTGCAGACATACAGGCTTGCATGCATGACACACCTACGTACGTACATTTGATCCGTTACACCAATACAGACTCTATCGAAAATTAGTGCACAGTATGCAAAATAACATGGATAAATGGGAACTAAAGCAAATTTGGGGGGAGAGAATCTGATAGCCGTTACTCCTTTGTGTAAGTGGAATGTATACAATATTTAATATAGTCACGTCCTCTTGCATGGGGGTGGTCTGGCAGGCACACCCAACTGCACACATACGTACTATGATGTGTATGCATATGTAACTGGATCGACTGGTGCACAGGCAGTGCTGCACACGTACAACACCATAAATCTATAATCCATACTTACGTAACAGCCCACCCACCTTGGTATGCTAATTCAATTAGCTTCTCACTGCAACAGGCAGCGATGTGCTAGGCTTTGATGTGTTGTGCTGTACTCGCTGATAATAATAATAATTATTCATATGTTTACACTGCATAATAATATAATTGGCTGAGTCAGATGTGTATGCACAGCTGCCTCTCCACCCACTGACTCCACTTGTCTACATACCCCCCACATGGTGCCTTGCTAACCACTTAATAGGCACCAGTGGTCTAGACTTATAGTCTACACCTGCTTGCATCAATATGGGGGTGAGGGGGGAGACAGGACTGTCTGCATGTGATCAGAGGTGAACGTCTTGGTCTGAAGCTGATCACCTCCCTCCAATATGTGCACTACTACACACATACATACACATATGATATATATGTATATGATATACAGGTATATATTGTTTATATATGCATGTATGTATCTCATATTCCTATATACGTATAATATACATGTATAAATAGTACATATACATACATATGTATATGTACGTATGTTTATGTACATGTCTCATATTCCCATATATGATAAATCCATGTGTAGGAATATGAGACACACAGACAAAAGGTGCCCACCTCAACTATGCCCCCAGCACGTCTTACAGTCGATGAACTGGGTAGAAACTGGGTAAGTAGGCTCATTGAATCTCTGTGACACATCTAACAGCTAAAGAAAGCCTTGATGGCCAAGATGCCCTCGCATTCGTTGACACACACATGAATGGCTTAGAGTTCCTCCTCAGTTCAGAGAATAGGGCGTCAGAGAGTAGTGGAAAAGATTGTCTTCCCAAATCCTCATTAGACAGACAAGAGAGCTGAAGGGGGAAGCACGTACGTATGTACCTACAGATGACATTGCAGTCAAGGACACTATTGTCTAGTTCGCTTGTTGAGATGATAGCAGGTAGAATGGTTGCTCAGGCACACACAATGGTTGTCTGACAATAACACGGACTGCATATATATATTTACAGACAAAGGCCTTTATGGTCAATTTTCTCATTCTGCAATATCCACTGGTACTTGATTTTGCTTCGAAGGAAGTACGTAACTTCCTATGAAGAGTCTAGTTCTAGTGAAGTGCAATTGATCCCCATTGTGCCATAGCTGTTCCAGGGCAATTGAATGTAAAGTACATATGCACATAGGTAAGTGTCTACGTAGGTACATCCACTTCCTTGGAATGATCTAAGCACTTCCCCACCACCAAGCACCTCTCCAGCACCAAATGCATCTCTAGAGCCAGAAGCATCTCTGGCACCCAACACCCCTCCCACGACAACCAACACTTCCCCGGCAACCAACACCTCACTGGGTAAAACTAATTCCTGTCCAGGGTAGCGTCCTCGGTTGAATGCCCTGCAATGCGTTGCCACCCCTGACGCATACCTTGTACCTTGTACCTTGTACCCACACAACATACTACATGTAGTGTATGTCCTTATATAGACGTATGTATTCACAGCAGGTAGAATGGTTGCCCAGGCACACACACATGTGTATGCATTCACATACGTATATGTACACATCAGGCCCATCTGCAGTAGTGCATGCGTGCGTGCACACACACACACACATACGTACAGACACACACACAACACACACACACACACACACACACACAGACATGCACAGACACACACACACACACACACACACACACACACACACACACACACACACACACACACACACACACACACACACACACACACACACACACACACACACACACACAGACAGACATGCACAGACACACACACACACACACACACACACACACACACAGACACATGCACAGACACACACACACACACACACACACACACACACACACACACAGACACATGCACAGACACACACACACACACACACACACACACACACACACACAGACACATGCACAGACACACACACACACACACACACACACACACACACACACACACACACACACACACACACACACACACAGACACATGCACAGACACACACACACACACACACACAGACACATGCACAGACACACACACACACACACAGACACATACAGACACACACACACACACACACACACACACACACACACACACACACACACACACACACACACACACACACACACACACACAGACATGCACACACACACACACACACATTGTGTTGGGTATTGGGTATATTTTTAATCTGGTTCTCATAAACACCACTTCCATGTCATGGCCTACATCTTCTAGCCACTGTACAGTCCATAGTGTCACAGCTGTGTACAAACACATGTGTGCACGCTCATATCACAGCAATTGGAGCTGCAAAAAGACATGAAGAGGGTTGCTGATTTGCTGTCCAATCGGTGGGCAGCAAAATAATTACGTAAATGCAAACATCTGGTACCACTGACAGTTAGACCACTTGGCACTTCACACAAACTCTCACAGACACTACTTGGTCAGCCTTAAGTATTTTCAGGACTACACAGGAAATACTCTTGGTGTTATGAATACCTATGTATACCGCTAGACACAAAACTACCTGTAAAGTTTATTTCTATGAACGGTTACTTGTTATCTGAATTGAACATGACCACCAGGTGACAGCACTTAATAGCTATAACACTACTTTCATGCACACACCTAATCGGTTAGCTGCAACTTCAAACACAGCCAACACTCAACTTCTGCCAGCACATTCCCGCAGTCAAGCGGTGCCACCTGCAGTCAAGCAGGTTCGGTGGGAGTGGAGAGGGCAAGCCTTCTACGTACATTCCGCATATGCTGCAGAATTAATGGTGCGGGGATTATCCAATTCATATTATTGTATTTTCTATTGGTCGGTGCATAGTTCAGATAATAGCCACACCCATTTTGTACATTGGGTGCACTGTAGATGAGCACATACAAACCCACACACACACTGATACACCAGACTGCACTTACACACGCACACACACACACACACACACACACACACACAGACACACACACACACACACACACACACACACACACACACACACACATCACATACACTGCAGCATGCACTGTATCACACACACGCCCATCACAAACGTACACCGCTAACACAAATGCATAAACACAATAACTCCCCACATACTGTACATATCATACACACACGCACACAAACACCCACCCACACACACACACACTCACACACACACACACACACACACACACACACACACACACACCACACACACACACTCCCCTACCACTGCTGGATTAGGATCTTAGTACAGCCGTGTGAACAACACTACACTTGTTACTAAAAATCAGCCACTGTAGTAAAATGTGTTTTGCTAAATCTCTCGTGAATTTTGATGTATGTACGACTATATATACAAGATATTTGATTAATGGAATTACAGTAATACGTAGACACTTTCAAGCACATCATACTATCATTTGGTGTATTTCTTTACAATGTTTAATCTTCTTTCATCGATCTTTATGTCTAATTGGTATCACAGGTGAGTGAGAATATGACAGAAACCAGCCATCCCCTAGCACCTCTGATGTACTGTAAAGTACACGTGACACCACACACGCACATGCACGTACCTTGCAGTGTACATATGTGACCATCACATGCACAACTAATCAAGTGTAATTCTGCAGTCACGCATTCTACTAGCTCAGCAAATACTTACCCCGTATAACCCAGTTTGTAGTAACAGGAGAGAGAGGAAGCAATTAACCTACCCTCACCTGTGACCTTTGACCTTGCCTCAAGCTCTGACCTCATCCCAGTCATTTGCCCTTGTTTTGACCTTTGGTCTCGATTGAGGCTGTTGGAGGGAGTGGACAGGGTTTAAGGTGAGCTGTGGTGTGGGGCCATAAACAGTAATCATAGACAGCATACCCCTCAGTGATGTAACCCCTCCGCATTAGCATTATCACTGATTGCAATTGAATGTCTATGCTGTCACACATTGCAGTGCAGGAGTGTGCTTTTGATGTCTGCTATGATACATATGATGCACGTACGTACGTACTTAGTATGATGTGAATTCTGATAGGTATTTCATACAGTACGCACACACATAGAAAGCAACACAGAACTCTACCACTATTCACGACAACTGCTAATCAAGATTATATTATTGGGTCTTGTGTCAACTGTGGTGTAACTAATGCAAACAATGACTATATTATTCTGAGTACACTAGACCTACTCCCTCTTGTATGTGGTATAGACAACCTTGTGTCTCATGCATATACGTAGCTAAGGGATACACATAGGTAGGTTGTTAATTGATACTTTGACCTAGCTTTGTTATCATTGGCTGCTTCTGCATCACTTGAGCGGTAAGAGCTTAGAGAAACTAAGTGTGAAATAATACAATACAATATCATTAATTGTGAAACGTTGGTCAGAGATAAGTTCAAAGCTCAGTTGACTAATGCACAATTTTATGCATGGCTGCATCTTACAAACTACACTACACAAAGTACACATGATGTGCACACCTGTGGTGTGGGTAGAGGTACGTACCAGGCTGATAAACAACGTAGACCCGGGCCCCAAGCATGGAACAGCACAAGTGAGCGGAATCCACAGGTTAACACATTCACATGGAACAAGGGAAAGGGTTGAACCACAGAAGTGGGTGGCACCAGGCTCGTCAGTAGGGCTAACCCCATTTAGTACGCAGTGGGCTCCATCTTGTGAAATGAGGCATATAAAACTGACTTAGACAATTGAAAGAGTAACTGCAAAATTCGTAATAGGCTAGATGACTGTCTTAAGCAAATACGTACGTACGTAGCACAGATGGACAAATAGTAATTGTGAGACGTACAGTTCGATCTGGGGAGCCACAAAAAGTGTTTGCGGCTTTCATACACAGGCTTCCAAGTAAACAGACCACCACTACTAGTCAAACACTGCACATACTGTACATACGTACGTATGCATGTTCAAACAGTTACAAAACAGTGATGTTAATGATAATGGGAGCATTCATCTCGAGCATAAGAGTACGTATGCACATCTGTATGTACTGTAGCTAGCATAATCAATGGCAACTTGAGTGCAGGTTATGGGCCGGCCCCATAGGAGTTTGTCAACTGCATAATATATAGGCATCAATATATAGGTAACAATATAAATAGGTATCAATTTTATTGACCTGGCCAGGTTGGCATAATATCCAGTGATTATTGCCACACTCCACCATACATAGCCTCTCACTGGGCTACAGTGCAACAATTCCCCCTCCTATCAATAGCATAGCAACAAGACGACATTATGTGATATCTATCTCTGCGTTGTTGTGTGAATGGACAACAGGAGTAGCCACAACCAGTGACCCCAATAGGTATGTGGGTCCATGTGAAAGAGCCATTACTGACCTGCGGACTTGTAGGGTGGGTTGACAAGTAGGCACTTGCAATTGTACTTGCACTTCAGCACACCTGGGAATTCATTAGTAACAAACTATATACTGTATGCTGTACGTACACACCTGAAGAAGAAGCAGGGTGGGTTAGAGGTTAGAAGCTGCTTAAAGTTATCACTACTGAAGTAAACTGCTGGTCATGTCTTTTTGTACACACTAGCCAATTGGGAACAGTCTTTCACAGTTCACAGACAATTCCCAATTGGCTAGTGTGTGTGCGAAACGTTTGACATATCGGAGATACCTAGCCACTCAGGCTTTTTCTCAAGATTTCATGAAATGTGCACTATGCAAAACAGTCTTAATACCATGGTGTGATGAGCAGATACAGACAGACCCTTAGGATGTCATACATACTGTACATTGGAGAAAACATCTGCCTTGATTTGTACCCTGTGCTAACCACAAACCAACTAGATGCATAGAATGTGTTCAGCTGTGGAAAACGAGCTCCCAGTGGTTTTGGGGGTACAACAAACCGTACAAATTGGCAGTTGAACTGCGCATAATTTACTACAAGACACACAAGCGAACAATCTAAAACAGAGTGAGAACAGCTGGACGACTGCGATAACAATTTTACTAACATATACCATAAAGATAATTGTTTATATCCATACCCCACATTAAACACAGCTAGCCTGTTACAAATTCTACAGTCACACAGTTCAATTGTCCAAGTCAGTTTAATATGCCTCATTTCACAAGATGGAACCTACTGCTTACTAAATGGGGTTAGCCCTACTGACGAGCCTGGTGCCACCCACTTCTGTGGTTCAACCCTTTCACTTGTTCCATGTGAATGTGTTAACCTGTGGATTCCGCTCACGTGTTACACGACCAAAGTGAGTTTCTTGCACTGGCGTCATGGGGGTATCGACCCACGTTTAAGTTAGGTAGGTCTACAGCAGACATACTGTATAATACATACAACCAAAGTGAATATGTCACAGAGGTCTCTGCATATGTATATAGTGTCTCTGAAGCTGCCAAGCAAGGGAGGAAGGATACAAGTAAGCACACTACGTATCTGCACACACATCAACACAAACACACAAGCACACACACACACACACACGCAGACACACACACACAACACACACACACACACACACACACACACACACACACCACACACACACACACACACACACACACACACACACACACACACACACACACACAGTGAATGCCTACACGTGCATACACAGACAAACGCGCAAAACTTTCAGAATAACGGCCGGTGCATGTTGATCCGGTTGTGTTCCATGTGTGTCAGATTCTGTAGAGAGTGTTGTCGTTATGTTGCCAAGTGACATGTATGATACATGGTATGACAAGTGCAAATAGAAGAACATTTCCGGCCGTATGCAACGGCTCAAAAGTCAGACATGATGCCAATTTGTTACTCGGGGTTGCCACATATGCATCAAACCCCTACGTACGTGTTTAGGTTCCTACGTACATATATAGTTGTACAATGGCCAGAATGGATATACGTACGTACAGTACATTATATGGCGAGCGCACAATGGACAGCCTCTGGATCAATAAATGACATTTAACAGAATCATTTTTCACTCAAGTCCATTGTACATGCAGAATGTGGTGGACCCTCCTTCCAATTCTAAGTTTCCTATGTATGTATACATTCAATTCACCATATACGTATGTACATACGAGAATGTAAAACATATAATATATTGCATTGCATGTGTGCAACCATAGAGAACTTAGGCATTTTGTGGAGGTCCCACAAAAGTGAGATTGACTTGTGCAAAAGTGGCTCCGAGGTGAAATGTTTTGGTCGTGACACATAGAAAATTTTGTTCTTTGCATTCTCACAAGTACTATACATTGCACAGTATGTGTTACAGTAGACTCACGAAGGCACCTTGCCACGAGGTAGCAAAACAAAAAGGACTGGTTTAGTGCGTACAGTGCGTAGATGGTGGAAGCAAAAAACAATACAAAATAGCTGAACTTTGTGATAGCTAGAGTGCAGTCAGATCAGCGGAGTAAATTCTTTGTACATACTGTACGTATGGTCATCAAAGATCTTGGTCTAATGCACCCCCTTCACTCTTCATTGCACACACTTTCATACATACGTATGTGCATACATATGTGTGTGTGTGTGTGTGTGTGTGTGTGTGTGTGTGTGTGTGTGTGTGTGTGTGTGTGTGTGTGTGTGTGTGTGTGTGTGTGTGTGTGTGTGTGTGTGTGTGTGTGTGTGTGTGTGTGTGTGTGTGTGTGTGTGTGTGTGTGTGTGTGTGCATGCTTGTGTGTGTGTGTGTGTGTGTGTGTGTGTGTGTCCCAGGTGGTGTGGAAGTTGAATGAGTAGGCTGGAAGAGTGACGTGATTATATTATTAGCTCGATAAATATTACACCGAATTGTTCAGCAAGGCCAGTTTATCGTCTTATCACACGTGGTAATTGCACACATCAATTGCACCAATTCTTCATCATCCGTACAACTTGCGTAACTCAAGTTAATTGGGGGTAGTGATATTAATAAGTACAGATTAGCAATAAAAGAAATTAGAAATTAAAAATCACTCACTCACGTACACACCAGTACTACATCAATACGAGTACACCGTGGTATACAAGGAGGGCCCGTGTGTGATTCCACAGCCATGCACGTACATGGATACGTAGCATATCGAGTGCAATGTAGAATCGGTTCAGAATAAGAGATATTGCCTGATTTTAGTAAGGGGTGCCAATATTTCAGGTGAAAGATTTCATTCATACATAGAGTACCTCAGGGTTTAAAAAGTGACCATGTCGCAGCAGTGTCCACTGCAGTTCCGGGGTACCCACATGCAATGCGCAATTCCACTGTGGCATTGTGCACTATTAGCCAATGTCATACACATACATGCCTAACCTTCAGAGTGACACAAACAGACTGATTAAAGAATTACGTAACTTCCAGTGAAGTAGTGAGGGCATATCAGCTAGCTTGTGCATAAAAGCCTCTGACACTAGCTTCAACAAATAGGGTTGGAACCTTAACATGCAGCAAATTTGGCAAATGCTCAGGCAAAATGTATAACTATCCCTGTTCTCATTACAGTCAAGTAGCCACATAATGATTGGAACATTCACTAGCCAAAAATCACAGGATGATGTCGTGTGATTCAGACATTTCGACCCAATCCTGGGTCCTCATGCAGTTGACCAAATGCATGAGATTAATTGGAAAGATGCAGAAGCGGTTGATTGGAAGCCTGGCACAACCGTATGGAACACCAGACAATGAACTGTGACGAGGGCCCCTTACCATCAAAGTACAGGCCCTTGATTCGTCAACTGAGACTAGATGTAGTCTGACCACATTATATACATTACAACATACTTCTGACATATTGTACATGTGAATGTTCTGACATTATTATTACTGCTATTCTAGTATCATTATTATCATTATTACTATCATTCCTTTCCTCACCACACCTTCTGTCAGCATTTCCCGCCACTCTTGTGTATAAAAACGCCTGCCAGTTTTGTAACATTATCTTTTCTCACTGATGAGGACCCAGGATTGGGTTGAAACGTCTTAATCAAGTGACCACAACATCGTCCTTTGATTTTTTAGCTAGTGAAGTTTCTGATCATTATAAAGCAGCAACCTAGCCACACAGAAACCTTCCGAAAGTAGTCTTGTTTGCAGTGCCCAAATAATCCTTGTAAACTTAGGGATGGCCTTGGAACAAGGCTAAGCTATACAGGACTGACTGAGAAGACACTGTTGTAATAACGCACATATGGGGAACAATGAAGTGGGTTACTATTCAAAATTTAACATGCGTACATACTGCACATAGCAGATAGGGACCACTTGAACCGGATGTTTCGTTCGTGATAGCCCTTCTTCAGCCTTCTTTTCCCCAGTCACATTCCTTTATGTTTACTGTGTCATTATCTGGTGCTGTAATTACAGGTACTTGGGGAGCAGAATAATGTGTGTGTGTGTGTGTGTGCGTGTGTGTGTGTGTGCGTGTGTGTGTGTGTGTGCGTGTGTGTGTGTGTGTGTCTGTGTGTGTGTGTGTGTGTGTGTGTGTGTCTGTGTGTGTGTCTGTGTGTGTGTGTGTGTCTGTGTGTGTGTGTGTGTGTGTGTGTGTGTGTGTGTGTGTGTGTGTGTGTGTGTGTGTGTGTGTGTGTGTGTGTGTGTGTGTGTGTGTGTGTGTGTGTGTGTGTGTGTGTGTGTGTGTGTGTGTGTGTGTTTGTGTCTGTGTGTGTCTGTGTGTGTGTGTGTGTGTCTGTGTCTGTGTGTGTGTGTGTGCGTGTCTGTGTGTGTGAGTGTGTGTGCGTGTGTATGTGTGAGTGTGAGTGTGTGCGGGTCTGTGTCGCAGGTGGTGCAGAAGTTGAATGAGTAGGCTGGAAGGGTGACGTGATCATATTATTAGCTCGATAAATATTACCCCAAATTGTTCAGCCAGGCCAGTTTATCGTCTCACCACATGGGGTAATTGCACACATCAATTGCACCAATTCTTCATCATCCGTACAATTTGCGTAACTCAAGTTAATTGGGGGTAATGAGATTAATAAGTACAGATTAGCACTAAAAGAAACGAAAAATTAAAAATCACTCACTCACGTACACACCAGTACTACATCAATACGAGTACACCGTGGTATACAGGGAGGGCCCGTGTGTGATTCCACAGCCATGCACGTACATACATACGTAGCATATCGAGTGCAATGTAGATACAGTTTTGAAAAAGAGATATTGCCTGATTTTAGTCAGGTGTGCCAATATTTCATTCGAGATAGCCTTCTTTAGCCTCCCTTCGCCCCAATCACTGTTCTGTTAGGCATTGGAAGAATACATGCGTCCAGGTCTGGTGTGTGTGTGTGGGGGGGTATGTTCCAGTATATAGATTGACTAGATTTAGTCACACAGTGCATGATCTCAGTGGAATGTCCCCTGTGGAAGCAAGATAACGTAGTGCCTGAGAACAGGTGTCTATAGCACTAACGTTTGATCTCGTGTGTATGTATGTAGGGGTGAAACTTGGGAATTTCAGTAAAGGAAGATTTGTCGTGTGCAGACTCTCATGTGATGGTACGGTCGTGACAAGGCTAACACTTGATAGCCTCACACAATTGGTACAGAACGAATAGCGTGCAGGTGTTAACACAACCAACATGGAGGTGTGTTAGTGTGTGTACTGTTTGTGTGTACTGTTTGTGTGTGTGTGAGTGTGTGTGTGTGTCTGTGTCCCAGGTAATGTGGAAGTTGAATGAGTAGGCTGGAAAGATGATGTGATCATATTATTAGCTCAATAAATATTACACCGAATTGTTCAGCAAGGCCAGTTTATCATCTTCTCCCACGTGGTAATTGCACACATCAATTGCACCAATTCTTCATCATTCGTACAATTTGTGTAACTCTAGTTAATTGGGGGTAATGAAATTATTAAGTACACATTAGCAATAAAAAATTAAAAACCACTCACTCACGTACACACCAGTACTACATCAATACAAGTACACCGTGGTATACAAGGAGGGCCCGTGTGTGATTTCACAGCCATGTACGTACGTACATGCATACATACAGTGGAACATAGATACAGTTCGGAATAAGAGATATTGCCTGATCAGTGAGGGGGGCCAATATTTCATTCGTGATAGCCTTCTTCAGCCTCCCTGTTCCCACTCACTTTCCCAATGTTTACTACGTTGTTACAATTACAGATTTTGGGGAGTACAATCATAGGCATTGCCTCTCGTGCTGCCCTTCCCTACTGGGGTACATATGTATGTAAACCATTACAATTCAATTCCACAAGCCGGCAGGGGTGGCACAGTAACAAACGGTGCTAGCAGAGCTCATGACTCACTGGCCTAATTAATGCTTAATGCTACTAGCTTTACCTTGGACAACACGATTGCAGTCACTTTATCAGGTCTACGTATGCCTGTGCATATGTGCAGTACATACGTACAGTAAGTGCCTACATGTACTGTACAGAAGAAACAGACAAAATATGGTAATGATAGTAGGATGATTACTTTGGACGATCAAGCATGCCAACAAATGACTCGTCACTTCTAATTGTCACTTCAATGCAATGTTTCGCCCATCATGGGCTTCGTCAGGCATACAGCCAAGTCAGGCTCATCAGGCTGTATGCTTGACGAAGCCCGTGATGGGCAAAACGTTGCATTGAAGTGACAATTAGAAGTGACGAGTCATTTGTTGGCGTGCTTGATCGTCCAAAATTATCATCCTACTATCAACTCCAGCATGCCTAATAACTTTCATGCCAAAATATGGTAATGTCATGGATATTTCCATGTGCTGTTGCTTATTTGCATGGAAATATGTTTAGTATTGTCTAGTGTGCAGTGCGCATTTACTCCTCGACGGTTTAATTCACTGGTTCTCCACGGTATACAAACAACCATCGCCATCCCTACATACTGTATACAGCACTACATTGCTGTCTGATATGTAGCTTAATGCAACAATGTTAATGATGATAGGTGATAATTGCTGTGTGCGTGCTGCATGTGATTTTGAAAGAATCAGAGCATCATCACAGCATAGGGAGCCCGATGGACAGGGCTCACCCAAGTCTGGTGGCACCACTTTTCTATCTCTCCGTTTCAAAGGTCTTCGGACAGTAACGGCCCAGATTATCTTACTTTAGATGATCTCTATCGGTCTTCAAACTTGGGTGAGCCCTGTCCACCGGGCTCCTTATGGAGTGATGATGCTCAGATGCTTTCGAAATGTTAATGATGAATGTACATACATACATACGTATGTACATTCATACCAATGTGCAAATTGTGCCAGTATAACTTGTGCTACCTATTATGTTCTTGGCACTGCTACTAAACTACCCTGCTACAGTTGACCTAAAGCCACGTCAAGGCAGTGAAGGCGGACATCAGAGTCCTTGCCCAGTCATAGAAGTGCAGCCAGTGACCGCCCCCACAGTGTACAACAAAACAGAGGACAACCACACACAGCTGTTGCTCCCTTGTTGGGTCTCTCAGAGCATAACAAGTAAGGTGTTGCCAGAGGACCGACTGTTCTTGTAGGGAAGTTACGGCTTCTTCAGAACAGATGAAAGGCACACTCACCTAAACTAGGTTAAAGGTGTGTATATAATTATTATTCTATGTATAAATTACATTATATAATAATATATTAGTATACTTCGTTACATAATCACGGTATTTTGCAACTTGATTGAATACAGTGGAACCTCTCTATAGAGGACACCATTGGGACCCAGCTGGCCGTCCTATATACGTATATAGAGTGATCTCCTTAATTCAGAGGTAGATTAGTACACAGCTCTATGTAGTGGGACTGCAGACAGTGCCCTTATTAGAGAGGAGCCCTTGATTCAGAGTGTCCTGTATAGAGAGGTTCCACTGTATACAGTATATGTATGTATTTATGTGCGTATGTAGTATAGTATGTACATACAGAATTTACAGTATGTTTGTACAGTATATAGAAGAATATTGTACATACCCCAGTATATACATACGTATATACAGTACCACAATGTGAGGCTGTGACATTACGTATAATGTACCACAATTACAATACCAGTTACTCAGTATTAAGTGATTACCTGCTGGTACTTGTATGTACATATGTGTGTGTGCCTAAGTGTGGAGTGAGCAAGATGGTGTGCTGTACAATATTTCACAAAGTGAATTTTGCCTCCTGCAATAATACGAACACCACGCCAGATCACATAACGGGCACAGCAAGGGCTGAGAAGTGTGCCATGTAGAAAGGAGTCCCTCAGACCTGCATGCAGTGCTGGCAATCAGTGCTCGCTGGAATCACTCAGCTGATCATACGTAGGTGTGTCATGTAGAAAAGAGTACCTCAAAGAGACTAACCCTCAGACCTGCATGCAGTGTTGGCAATCAGTGCTCGCTGGAATCACTCAGCCAATCATACGTAGGTGTGTCATGTAGAAAAGAGTACCTCAAAGAGACTAACCCTCAGACCTGCATGCAGTGTTGGCAGTCAGTGCTCGCTGGAATCACTCAGCCAATCATACGTAGGTGTGTCATGTAGAAAAGAGTACCTCAAAGAGAACTAACCCTCAGACCTGCATGCAGTGTTGGCAATCAGTGCTCGCTGGAATCACTCAGCCAATCATACGTAGGTGTATCATGTAGGAAAGAGTACCTCAAAGAGACTAACTCTCAGACAGACATGCATGCAGTGTTGGCAATCAGTACTCACTGGAATCACTCAGCCAATTATAACCTCTTGTAATCCAAACCATATGTAGGTACGTATGTATGCACCAAGCCTAATGAAAGTCTTTGGCACTTGAATAAAAACAAGATCCATATACTATGTACTGTACGTACGTATGTACTGTATGTGTGTATGTGTGAAATGGGAGCACCTTCAGCATACAGGCTGTACACTCTGCTCTGTGTTGAGGCAAACAGTATACATACATACATGTACGTATACAACGCATGTATGTATACGTACGTACATACGTAGGATAGGTACGTTAGTATGATGCAACACTATTCCAGTGTTACGTAAAGTACGTACATGTGCACCATTTGATTGTCATTGGCAAAGGTCAGGACGGAGGGTTGGGAGTTGGGTTGAGACAGATGTGCATGTGTTCTTATCCACTATACAGAAACTCCATACCATGTACAGGGTTAGGTGTAGGGCTCGTTGTACCAGCTACGTACATAGGTAGGTAGCTACGTACCTGTGGCCAGAGCATGGTGTGCCAGTGACATCGCAGGAAACACATACTGTGTGATGTGATCAGTAGAAGAGGTTCAACAGATGACCACACACATTTCTTCCAACACCCCAGAGCTACGTACATGCACCCAGTGCCATATTTGATGCTAGGGTGATTACTGTAGTTCATGTCATGCACATATGCATGCCTGTAATAATTGCTTCCATAAGGTCAGTCACATTCATATACATGTACGTACTACCACTACTAGTGCGTGAGAGGTCGTGACCTAGCTCAAATGACCCAGTCATGTCACAATCTGTATGCCCTTAAATATTTTACCCCAAACAGCACACACCTCTCATACAAGATACGTACGTGCAACCACACATACGTACGCACACACCATTAAGTTGTGGGCCTTACATATGACCAGGAATGGACAGAATGCATGGGAGTGTACGTGGGTCTTATGTCCAGTGGAACCTACCTACATACAAGGGTGTCCTGGAAGGACCTGGGAACTATACGCACATACGTACCGGTGACGCCAAACTTAAAAACTATATTTTCATACTGTTGCTATATGTCCCTATGGCAACTGAGTACAAATTGTCTGAGGGGTGTGAAACTCCTACAAATTGACACCACTCAGCCAGAGCATGTGAAAGGTTCTATTTCTCAGCTTTCACTGACATCATATATATGACGTATATACTGCCCATTTCCAAGGTTACATACCAACAATGCCTTACATGAGCATTTGAGGCATCAAGCAGTTAAAGCAATATGAGGTTGTTGCACGCATTCCACGAATTGGCTTTGCTGTATACCATTTGTAATTGCTGTGCAATTACCAATAGCGGTGACATCAAATTGTCACTTTTCCTTTTTTAAACATCCCATGTGCTCATCCCTGTGGGTTACGTACATGGCAAATAACAAAAAACTATTATTACAAGAAATGTGAAACACACAACAGTCACACTCACTTTAGCAGTCACACACACCCACCTTCTTGGCATGCCAGAGAACTGTGCCACATCACAGCAAACTGAGAGTATGTGTACGTATCTATGTGCGTGTTGATGGGTCAATAGGAATCTGACAGAAACGGTCATTGCTGCTATGCTACTATCTGCTCTATTCATGGCACCGGCACCATGACAAAGAGTGGTGTCGGTTTACTGTGGTAGCATAGCGACACTTTACATTAAGGCCTTTCAGAACTAAAAGCCAAACATTTTCGACCTTGGGACCTTATAGGACTTCACTCAGTGTCTTCACTGCAACACAGGTCACAACAATGACACACCTTGCACCACATCAGGACTTCCAAAGGAGCAAGAATGCTTTACACCCACGTACATGCCTAAGTAACTCAGAAGCGACTTGCCACAAAGGGCTTCCAGCATTACTGTAAGCACAGCATGCCTATGCTGCATACTTCCAGCTAAGATGTACAGTAAGCAGTATGCACATCCTTAGTAGCCAAGAATGCAATGCATGCATATGCGTCCGCACTGGAGAAGCTCAGAAGCAACTCTGTGAAGAAAGGCTCTAAGCATCACAGAGTGAGCATGTTTCGTCAAGGGCACACTTCAAGTCAAGATATCCATTCCCAAAGGTAACAATAATAACGCATACAGTATCTGGTCGTACATTGATGTTCGGATCGAAGCAAGCCCCTTGTGAAGGGCTTCTCCTATCGCACAGTGAGTGTCATACCAGGAGGTGCTTCAGCTGTGATAGCCACTTCCAAAGTAGGCAAGAATGCTGCACATAGAAGCAAATTAGAATTCCAAGCGAACTCTATTCTCCTTCGGCACGCACACAACACACTCTGTTCCTGATTGAAGTGATCTTGTATCATATCAACATGCATTCTTTGCATATCCACCTGGTGGTGCAGTGATGGACAGATCAAATGTCAAACCAAATTGGATTCCCGTGGTAAACATAGTAGGTGTGTGTGTGTGTGTGTGTGTGTGTGTGTGTGTGTGTGTGTGTGTGTGCGTGTGTGTGTGTGTGTGTGTGTGTGTGTGTGTGTGTGTGTGTGTGTGTGTGTGTGTGTGTGTGTGTGTGTGTGTGCGTGTGATTGCATGTACGTATGTGTGTGTGTTGCAACAATTCATTGAATTGCAGTAGTATAATGTGAAATACATGGCCACGGTACTGCTACTGGCCAGGGTTACTTACAGTAAAGGCTGGGTATTACAGACACACTGTACCAAGGACGTGTTTCCCTGTTAGCCAGGGCTGAGTTGTACACATGTACACACTGTACCAAGGACGTGTTTCCCTGTTAGCCAGGGCTGTGTTGTACATATGTACACACTGTACCAAGGACGTGTTTCCCTGTTAGCCAGGGTGGCATTGTACACACGTACACACTGTACCAAGGACGTGTTTCCCTGTTAACCAGGGCTGCGTCGTACACACGTACACACTGTACCAAGGACGTGTTTCACTGTTAGCCAGGGCTGCGTTGTACACACGTACACACTGTACCAAGGTCGTGTTTCACTGTTAGCCAGGGCTGCGTCGTACACACGTACACACTGTACCAAGGACGTGTTTCACTGTTAGCCAGGGCTGCGTTGTACACACGTACACACTGTACCAAGGACGTGTTTCACTGTTAGCCAGGGCTGCGTCGTACACACGTACACACTGTACCAAGGTCGTGTTTCACTGTTAGCCAGGGCTGCGTCGTACACACGTACACACTGTACCATGTGCAGTACCAATGCTCCAATCAGAACTACCACCAATACGTGTTTCACTGTTAACCAGGGCCGGGTTGTACAGAGAGTACACACTGTACCGTGTGCAGTACCAATGCTCTAGTTGTACCTACAGTATCTAAGCCTCTTCAATATGTATTGTCATGCAATGCACCATGTCCTGTACGTACGTAATACAATAACAGCCATGTAATTGCACCGCATATACAGTTCTACATCAGAGAGGCATTCTGGTCTAATCTGGTACCTCTCTAATAAGACTCCTTCTAAATAACAGAGCAACCTACGTACGTAGAGTCTTCACATAGCCAGCTTTAAATTGTCATATGCAATTGAAATGACTGCAAAAATGGATAAAATACTGGAGCAAGTGCATAATATAGCTACACAAAACCTAATGGGACCAAAAGCATTAGGAATGCATTAGGAGAGCCAGAAACATTCAACACACAAATGGTAGCATCCTGTCTGGCAAATCACTATAATAACTTGTAACAAGTTTGATTGACTGAACTCCATATAAGGGAAGATACAGCCTACGCAGGACTGGCACTGGGCTGCTAAAAATCCTTTGCAAAGAGAAGGGTGCAATGAGTGGGCATCATAGAGTGAGATCAGGGTTTATGTCATCGGACAATTCCACTACTGCATGGCTTACCTAGCTTAGGCACTGTGTTTTAATGTGACGTAAGATGAAAATTCTGTGTGTTTGTTACTGGGGTCTCTTCACCCGGTCTACTATGGGGAGGTAGCTACATTGCACAGTAACACATATTCGTATATGAACAGCAAGATAAGGGGACCAGGGGAGGCTGGCTGCTGTAGACAGGTGGCTGTCGTACACAGTGACCACTATAGACAGGTTCTACTGTACATGATACTATTGGACCAGGGGAGGGGCTGGCTGCTGTAGACAGGTGGCTGTCGTACACAGTGACCACTATAGACAGGTTCTACTGTACATGATACTATTGGACCAGGGGAGGCTGGCTGCTGTAGACAGGTAGCTGCCTTACACAGTGACCACTATAGACAGGTTCTACTGTACATGATACTATTGGACCAGGAGAGGCTGGCTGCTGTAGACAGGTGGCTGTCGTACACAGTGACCACTATAGACAGGTTCTACTGTACATGATACTATTGGACCAGGGGAGGGGCTGGCTGCTGTAGACAGGTGGCTGTCGTACACAGTGACCACTATAGACAGGTTCTACTGTACATGATACTATTGGACCAGGGGAGGCTGGCTGCTGTAGACAGGTAGCTGCCTTACACAGTAACCACTATAGACAGGTTCTACTGTACATGATACTATTGGACCAGGGGAGGCTGGCTGCTGTAGACAGGTGGCTGCCTTACACAGTGACCACTATAGACAGGTTCTACTGTACGTGATACTATTGGACCAGGGGAGGCTGGCTGCTGTAGACAGGTGGCTGCCTTGCACAGTGACCACTATAGACAGGTTCTACTGTACATGATACTATTGGACCAGGGGAGGCTGGCTGCTGTAGACAGGTGGCTGCCTTACACAGTGACCACTATAGACAGGTTCTACTGTACGTGATACTATTGGACCAGGGGAGGCTGGCTGCTGTAGACAGGTGGCTGCCTTGCACAGTGACCACTATAGACAGGTTCTACTGTACATGATACTATTACGTTACAGCAGTGGTCCCTGCCTTCGATGATCACTGTACGAGCTGGCAGCCACACAAGCTCATGCCACTGTAAAACAGCCAGCCTCTTGGTCCAAGGTGTGTAGTACTAAGACTAAAAGCTTATGCCATGGCATGGAAGGAAGTAGAAGCATTACTGAGCAAACACAAGGCAAGAGACTCAGGACATACATATGCAGTACGTAGGTAGGGGAGACATTGAGACTATGGGGGGTTGTCAGTCACAACACAGTCACAATTTTACACGTGATGATGAGGCTTCATGCCCTTCAAGCGTCTCACAGATGTGTTGTGTGTTTGTTCAACCAGCTCATGTTAAGTGTATACAGCACATTAGTGTATTTAATATGTATACAGTACATAGGTACCATATACTGCTGTACGTAATATGCATACAGTACATACAACACATAAAACTCTACTCTAAAACTGTACTGTATTGTACAGAGGCGTAGGGGGAGCTACATCATTCGAGACACACATCTGTCTGTGCACACCTGCTGTGCTTCTGGAAACCTCAGCAAACAGAGAAGCTGTAGTCATGTCAACAGTTCCATTCAAACGTGTGCCCCTCAGGGAATACTATACTGACAGTGAGTTAAGAGTGAATGGAATCAGCGTCATTAGTGCTTGGTTGCCTAGGATGGGATACAATTACTGCATCTGCTTAACATGCTTGTGTTGTGTTGTGTGTATATACATTATCTGAAGCACTGCATTGACAAGGAGTAGGGGGATTTATCTTGTACACGCCAAATGCAGGATTCTGCTGAATAAAATTCATATACAAAACCCTCACACCATCACTGTGTGAAGCTTTACACCTACAGTTAAAACATTTTTACCAACCATGCTAGACCTCTTTACACAAACGCACAAGTCAAAATAGTCTACCCATGTACGTACGTTTGTACAGGCACAGTAGGTAGGTATACAAGGTACTGTAGGTGCAGTGTACTCCTAACTACTGACACACTCACACACTCACACACACACATACGTACACACACACACACACACACACACACACACACACACACACACACACAGACACACACACACACACACACACACACACACATTCACACACACACACACACACACACACAGACACACACACACACACACACACACACACACACACACACATTCACACACACACACACACACACACACACACTCACACATTCACACACACACACACACACTCACACACACATACGTACACACACACACACACACACACACACTCTCACACACACACACAGACACACACACACACACACACACACACACACATACACAATTGTTCTAGGCTGTTAGACTATCCCTACTCAAGAACTTGCCATATAAACCAGTCTAGTCTAGACTGCTAGACCCTCCTCCACACAACACGCTCAACACAACAAAATAGAAATGAGAAACATGTTATGTATTGCAAGATGATGAAAGATAGCACCTCACACATCAAAGGAGTGTGCTTATCAACATTACACAGTCACACATCTGACACATTCTGTGATGCCTGTGCTGCTAGGCAACCCGACTAAGACCCTCCAGGTCCAATTGCCCTATGTCTAGGGGCAGAAAATTCCACAACTCCACACTGATTAAATACAATTCATTGTGTCTTTAAACCAATAGCAATTCAATATTAGTGGCCTGAATTCCTTCTCTACTTACGGATCACACAGTCTCAATTTCTGTGAAACTCAGCACCCACTTCAGACAATCACATCTCATACCTACCTATGTACTTTTGATGGAGTAGAGATTCATTACCACGTCTATGCGTATATACGCAGGTATTTGTCTGTTCTTGAGCGTAAGACACGTAGTATATAGCTGTCTGTCTACCACTGTCTTACGCTCAAGAACCAACAAGTACCTGTATGTACTTTTCATGGAAACCTAGTCTGTGCAGAGAAGAGAGAGACAGCAGTGTTGGTGCTATACCACAAGCAGACATGAAGCAGGCAAACTGGCATACGTATACAGTACAGCATGTGTGTGTGGTTACACTACCTCGCTATGTACTTGTCTATATGATTTGGAGTACCTTGTGTGTTCAGGGCCCAAGGGGATTTGTGTGGTAGAGTGTGCATTCATACACCTACACTGACTCAGCAATGAGCTGTGGGCTGTGTTGTGTGCAAATAATTTATGGAAGTGGGGAGGTGTAGGTAGTGAGGAAGGGACCATGAGTATGACTGCAGCAGGGGTGCACACACAGGGACAGTACCTTGGCATCAAACACTACCTACTAATGTATGGACTGCCTTTTGCGTATGTATGATGTACGTATGCATGTACAGTACATACTCAAAGACCAACACACCTCTATAAGTACGTACATACGTAGGGAGGTGCAGTACATACGGTTTAGTAGAGGCAGCGTAGCAACATCAGTGGAGACAGCTGCTGGCCTATGAAATACAGCTGGCTTTGGATACGGTACTACTTTGCACACACACACACACACACACACACACACACACACACACACACACACACACACACACACACACACACACACACACACACACACACACACACACACACACACACACACACACACACACACACACACACACACACACACACACACACACACACACACACACACACACACACACACACACACACACACACACACACGCACGCACACACACACACTCACACAGTGGACACATGACATTGACAGGAATCAGGAATCATCGCATATGTTGCATTGTGATATCACAGTGCTGAGACACCTGCTGATACACAAATGGAATGAAATTGCAATCTGGCAGACAGATTGCATGCCTGGTATGCTGCAGGCATCCTGAATTACTTCACTGCTAGGCATAGCAGAACCCCTTCATTGCCATCCTCATTAGAAGGTAGTTCACCCTACCTATGGGTCTATGGACGATAATCACTTTAAAAGGAAACAGTAGAAGCTGAGCACATGTCATATGCAGTATGTTTAGGTTTGAGGGCTTCCCTGAATGAACCCAAACCATACAGGACAGGAACAAAGGGCTTTTGTATATGCACAGTAGGAGCAGTATGATTTCGTAAGTAACACCTGAGTTACGCACATACGTATGTAGTATTAACTGTATATACTACAAGGTACTCTGCTGTACAAGGTATAGTACTGTACTGTACTGTACCAGTTATAGTACTGTACTGTACTGTACAAGGTAGTACTGTACTGTACTGTACAAGGTAGTACTGTACTGTACTGTACAAGGTAGTACTGTACTATACTTTACAAGGTAGTACTGTACTGTACTGTACAAGGTAGTACTGTACTGTACTGTAGATACAGTACATATGTACATGTAGATGCACACGTACGTATTGCACATTGTTGTGCAGTTCCACTTTTGTAACAAGCGTAAGGGAAAAACACATCAGTTCTGAATATGAAATCAAAAGATACACTTCCGTGCTGTACTTCTACATGTCATACACATGCTTCCGCTAGTCACAGACTGAAAGACGCCACAGAAGCAACAACATGTCATGCTTGTTCCTTGTGTTTCACCCACATCTACATAGGCACTAGGTACAGTTCTAGTTAACAATTTTCAATGTCTACACTGGTGTGTAAAAGCAATTGTGACTCACATGGACCTACACAACAACATACGTAACAGAGCAGTCTGGCAACAAGGGGGGGGCTTGGTCATAACAGCATCAGGAGCATACGTACATGGAAGGTGAACGTTATGTACCAATCACGCCACCTAAGGTGCCAGTAGGGCTTGCTACACACCATTGCTTGCTACAAAGACCTACACAGGTATACATATGTACGCTTGTACAAACTGTTACCAAATTAGGCAGCCAGTGTGTTCTTTCTCTGATAAGCACAGAACAGAGCCTATAACTCAATTGTCCTTGAACACACACACACATGTTCGTACAAACATGGCAGCCACTTGTCTGTCTGTTCTGGTCAGATTGCACACACCATACAGAACTCGATTAGGCAGTTAAATGAAGAAGACATACCAGGGGGCTTTCAAGTGTAACACCACAAGCCGCTTGCATTCCCACCATTTACACATAAGGTAGCCCATTGTCCTCTGCCCGCAGTGCCCACCTACAGAACAGAACCTGTATGTAAAGACACTCCTTACACTAGTCATACAAAGTGCATGCATCCATATTAGTGAAGACATGACACCAAGAAGTTTAGATACACTCCCTCACCAAAAACATTTCTTGACTGCAATCTGACTTGTGCCTGCCATGTGAATTACGTACCCATTTGCATCCTTTTCGTTTTCCATTGCATTGGCAGTCACCTGACTGAACCTACAGAGGGACAGTCACAATCAATTATTCAATCAATTACCCTTATGCATGCTGGTGCACGCTGTACAGACATACGTACGCACGCACATATGTACAAGGCTCAAAACAGTCACAATTAGTTCTAAGTTCATTTAGACTGACATGCTTATCCACAAACTGCGGTCTTGTACAAAAGATCTAGTCTTGACTTTCTGTCGTGTACAGTCACGTACCACACAAGAGGTATATGCATATGCATACACAAGCAAACACACAAACATGCATGCTGCATACACACACACACACACACACACACACACACACACACACACACACACACACACACACACACACACACACACACACACACACACACACACACACACACACACACACACACACACACACATGTACACCATACAGGAGGAGGCTAGAAGTGTAATGATTTCATATACTGTGAGACCAGTGATGGTGAGGTAATGTCATGGAATGAATGAGGTGGGCAGCAGAAACATTTCAATTTATGATCCTAAGTCCCTCCCCAGCCTACAGTCTCCTGACAGGTTCAACCCTGTGACATCAACCTCAAGCCAGACACACAAGTACTCCCACAATAATTCAGAGGGTGCTTCACCAATGAAGTAAGCACTTCTCTACTGCTCTGAATTTACTGACATACATACGTACATACTGTACATACATTCCAGCGGTTGACTTGATCCAACAGCAGATATCTACTTAACATGCACTGTACACCCGGTAACCTCCACAGTGCATGTGTACCAATCATACCTACATACGTACAGACATATGTATGCACATATGTACATACATACATACAGTTCTGACACATTCAGCATAGCTAGCTATGTACTGTACCCCATCTCACCACAGCAGAAGATGCACCACACAGAGGAGAAGGACGAGATGGGGGAGGTCCGACCACCTCTGCTGCCAATCACTGACTGCCGCAGAAGCTTACAGTCACAATGGAAGAGCGTACCCTACAGCAAACATCCACAGACACACAATACACTCATTTGATTGTCAATTATATTCCAGTAGCTGATGCTATCACTAACTTCATCGAGATAAAAACATGCGATATGCAACCACAGGTGTTTCATAGTTCGTGTACAAAGACAGCTGTGATTTGCATATGTACAATGGTATGCAGCAAAACTAAATCTATGACACCCAATCTACAAGGACACAGCACAACACTAGACCACACCACACCACACTGCAACACACCACAAGACCACACACACACACACACACACACACACACACACACACACACACACACACACACACACACACACACACACACACACACACACACACACACACACACACACACACACACACACACACACACACACACACACACACGCACATACACACACACACACACACATACAATATACATACAAACACACACACACACACACACACACACATACAGTACACATACAAATACACACACAGCACGCACACACACACACACACACACACACACACACACACACACACACACACACACACACACACACACACACACACACACACACACACACACACACACACATACACACACACACACACACACAGTATACATACAAACACACACACACACACACACACACATACAGTACACATACAAATACACACACAGCACGCACGCACACACACACACACACACACACACACACACACACACACACACACACACACACACACATACACACACACACACACACACACACAATGATTACACACACTACTTCAAGTTCAGGTGCAATAAAACAGTTTCTCTGATGTACGTATGTAGAACTGGCAACACCCTTGAGTAATAGGCAACGCAAGGTCTCACACCTGCCCACCTCACTTCCAGTAGAACTACAGATTCCAGGAATGTCCATGTACTGCCTGGTCCCCTTTTACAATGAGAGTGCCACCTTCCCATTAATGGAGGACATCACTCCACAGGCATGGTGCAACTGCATCTTTCACCAGCACTAGGCAGTGACTGGATGCTGTAGCTGCATCTGTCACTAGCGCTAGGCAGTGACTGGATGCTGTAGCTGCTGAGGTGCTTTGAAGTTGCCTGAGTTGGAAACGGGCCCTAACACTTTGTGCGGCATTAACGGCTGAACGTCATCAAGTGACTACCCCTACGCACGTAGCTACCCGCAGCTGGTCTCAACAGCTGAGTACCGTAGCAATTTTTGTGCATAGCACACACACCTGATTACGTTCAGTTGAATACCACACCCTTACACTTTCACAGGGTACTGCAGACAGCTGTGTACGGCACACAAGAACGTAAGTACACCTCCCATACTCGCTATTGAATATCATACCCATCATATTCATACGGTAATTGTCCCTCAAACTGCAATTGTGTTGGGTGCACAGAAGGCACAGTCTATGTACATGTGTTTCTACGTCAGTAGCTAATAGTGTTGATACAGAAGTAAAATGTACAGTACATACAGTAACAGTAGTATTGATAGGCTACTGTATCATGTATAAAATGCATACACATCGTCTGGTGATTAACAAACCACAGGTTGCAAGCTGGTATCCAGTGACAAGTGACCATCCCTTGATCACGGCAGGACTGATTACATCACATCAAATGAGTAGTGGACATACAGTATATCACATTACGTTAAGCACAACTAAAGGTGCAAAGCAATATGTACACACCTTATTCGATGAAGGCTTGGAACGATGGGGTCGTGGCAGTTATCACAGCCCATTGTTCCCCCATATGTTAGCGGTGGTGCACAGTGGTGAGCCACACATTGCTGTCAGTGAGCTCATGCTGGTAGCAGCACTGGTGTGCATCTGTGCTTCCTGCGACAGGACCAAATCACAGCTCCAGGCTTGATCAACCACCACACAGTCACACCAGGGTGGGTTCGTTGACGTAATACAGCAATGCTGTGTAACAAAAATTAGTGTATCAGTGAAGATTAGCTGCCAACTCTAGCATTGCAGGAAACAATTTCTGTGCACTGTTGTGTATAGAGAATTTGGTCTTCCTCTGCATGCACGCACACATGCACACACACACGCACGCACGCACACATGCATGCACACATGCACACACGCACACACACACACACACAAGCCCTATCAGCCCTATCATACTGCATACCCAGACAGTAGGGTGCGGCTGTACTGGTACTGTATTAACTGATAAAGTCTACTGAAAGTATCAGCCTTAGGGTGTGAGTGAGAGGGTGATGGCGTGGGTGGGAGGGTGTGGGTGACAATACTGTGAGCATCTGTCCATCTTCAGTGGTAGGAATGACCTGAGTGAGTAAAGTGGAACTTCTCCATAAAGGTGACCTCTCTAATGAGGACACCTACTGTCCAGATTACATTGAGCTGTGCACAAATCACTACCGCTGAACAGCTGACTTACACTTTCTGTAACTCAGCAGGAGGGACAGCTGGGTCTGAATGGTGCCTGCTGGGAAGGAGTTCCTGTGTAGGTCACAATGAACACCAAAGCTATTCTGAGCATGCCTGACACTGTACAAGTACATGGGATAGTTGTCATGCTAACAAGCCATGTGCTCCGGTGGCATTTACACAGCCCTGCTGGTGGGCGGCAGTGTGAATACAACCGGTACAAGTAAAAAAGCAACAGTCACATCACCAAATATGGATACTTTCATAACTTCCAGAAGCTAAAGCCACGTATTCTGGCCTTGCGTAAGCACTTACATGGAACACAGAATACATAAGGAATAGAATAAACCCACACAACTGATCTCCTCAATGGCATTATCATCTTCAACAACAAGTCATGCAACACAAGATGTCATGCATCACATGACATGGCATGTGTCACTTAACTGACACACTGTACGTACGTATGCACAGCGTGCATCAATTGAGGCTGGACATCACAAAACACTGCAAACTAGGCAATGTTACATGCACACACAGATCGTTCACAGTGACACCACCAGCCTTCCACAGACAATGTCTGGTACACAACACGCAGATTTGTTTAAGTGCACTCACTGGAATTCCACAAACACACGGTGCTAGCCAGGCAATGATCGCTGCAGTGCCTATCAATCACTTGAGAATGTAACCGACATGAAATGGTCAATCGCTTATTGAATACACACATGCACACGTGCACAAACTTGTGTTCATACAGTACAATCACTTTACGGTGGTCTCTGCACACACGTGCATAGCAACATGTGCCACTACAAAACTCACATATGTACGTACGTACACACGTACGTACATACAGTCAGGAGGACATAACGTGTAACAAACATTATGTGCTCCTGGTAAAGTACATTGGCCACTGCCTATGGTAATAGTTTAGATTGACTAATAGATTTGCTTCCCTGAGGTAACCAAAGGAGGGAGATGAAGATAAGTGAGCCCAGCAGTATACAACATCAGCTCAGTTGACTGTCATGTATATATATATATATATATATATATATATATATATATATCACCATGGAATCTAAACTTACTGCACAGAGCTATGTATGTAGTATACTGTGCAGTAAGCAGCGACTGTTCACAGTTTCTGCAGTCAGAGCCATTGTGGCTAAACAATCATTCAATGCACAAACAATTGTGGTGAAATGGGGGAGGGAGGTGGGGAGGGGGTGGAAGGGGGTGTTACAAAGACTGAGTCAGTAAACATATAATATACAGTCAACAAAGGAGTACTTCAGAAGCAGTCTGACGTGTTTCAGTAACAGAAAAGAAGCAAAAATGCATCAACGTACGTACAGTCATACAATGAAAAAGGTACATGTGATTTTCTTGAGGTCCATGCACATCTCCAGCATACAGTGTCATGTGATTCTCAAGAGGCATACTCAGTGGAGATCTATAGCATGATGTCACTCAGAATCTCCCTGATGACACGATCTTCTGCCAAATGAAGAGGAGTGAGACCATCGTCTTCACGAGCGTCAACGTCTGCGCCGTAGTCCCTCAGCAGCATGGCCACATCGAGGCTGTTGTGATATGAAGCAGTGTGGAGTGGAGTCCAACCGCTGTGATCTCTGTTGCCGATGCTGACAAGCTTGCGTTCCAGCAGTACAAGGGCAAGTTTTGGGAGGTTCTTTGCTGCTGCAACATGAAGGAGGCTGTGTCCCAGCATCTGCTGCTTCTCTCTGATGTACCGCAGTGCGTCCTTGTAGCTTTTTGACATGATGGCCGACACCACCACCCCTTCCTCCTTGGTAGTGCACGTTGCAGACACAGCCTCATCACTAGGTCCACTGGTCTGAGTCTTCACAATCTTGAACAGCTCGCTTCTGAAGGCATTCAGATCGGCAGTGAGTAGGAAGTGAGACAGTTCAGTGCTTTCAGCCAGATCGATTGGTCTCAGCCCGTGTAGGGTTCTCATGTTGGTCACCCCGGGCCCTGCTGCCTTCACGATGCACTTGGCTGCACGAAGGTCGCCACAAGCTGCAGCTGCATGCAGTGCTGTCCAGCCCTCGTCGTCAGACAGTCTTAGGTCAGCTCCCCTTGACACCAGAAACTCCAGCACCTCGTACTGGTCTTCAATCACGGCTGTCACCACAATGGGCATGCTGAAGGAGTCCCTCTGGTTCACAAGGGAGCTGCCATGCTTCTCCACCAACTGAATCAGCTCCTTCACGTCTCCTTCGGTAACAAGCTGCTTCATAACTACATCCATGCCAAACCGAACAGCCTTCTTATTCTTCTTGTCAGCAAACACTCTCATAGTCTCTGTCAGGATGTCAGATGACCTCCGACCAGCAATGGGGGCTCTCAGGAGGTGAGTCATATTCTTGCAAGTACAGTAAGTTCCAATATATGATTGACACTAAGATCAAGACTTCAAATTGGCTGCAGGCACCGGGACAGGTCTCCCTTTATATACCCTGCTGGAAGCCTTACAAGGACACAGGAAGTGACGCACACTAGCTAGTGTGGCAGCACATACCAAGCATTACATCATACCTATATATGTAGGTATGACAGGATATATGATAATCATTATTATATTCATAGATTACACAGCACAGCCCACTTCCTGACACTACTGATGGATGCACAAATAATATACAGTATACTCACATATATAATATATGTAATATATACTTATATTTTATTTACCTGTCTAGACTGTTTGAATTGCTCCTATAAACTCACAAATACATTCAAATCAATCCACCCTTCTCTGCATATTGGAAGGTACCATTTTGCTGACACACACACAATGATGCAAACATACATACATACTGTACATGCACACCAGTACACACATACAAACACTCTCATTCACTGCACCAATACATGTGTGTAGACAAGCACATCCTCTGTAGCACTGAACAGTGTGTACACACCTATCCTGTTGGGATCAATGACTCAGCAGGTGCCACATCCTCATGTGCAGCATGAGTACACATCAGTGACACACCTCACAACTCAATGTGACCGCCCAAGAACTTTGCCGGATACATAAACAGACAGAAGCAACAGCTGACTACAGAAAATCATGTCTGCACACAGCGCTCTCTTTCCTTCTTTACAACTGTCACCTTGGATACGCGACGGAACAACACACCGTACCATTTTGCTGAGTCAGTGCCAACTCCACCACAGAGCACTAGGTTGGAGCACAAGAATGAGCTCAGAAGTGTTTGCTATTCTGGTTCTCTGTGAGTCCAATTCACCAAGTGTGAAATGGAGGACCAGCACAGAGTGAACTAAAAACTGTGGAGGGTTCAAGTGACACTATCACAGCAACCACAAATACGTTTTACAACTGTAAGAATTTAGCTAGATACATATACAGCATCTTTAAATGATGCACAGAACGGCTCAACACGAATC
>OX465042.1:1613765-1647336 GCA_949841015.1 Aplysina aerophoba
AGAAGATCACACAACAGATGTGGACCTGACACATTGTGCAGGTGCCAACAACACACCAAATAGGGCCAGGGCAGTGCACACAGTTACCTTGGGCACCTCATGAGGATTCTGCAGAGCACTGACAAGGTCAACACAGTTAGGACTGGGGTCACACACACCACACCCACTTGAAGGGCTTCCAGAGACACGTACAGCCATAGAGTGTGGGTTTGGTTTAGTGGTCATGAGTGGATGGGAAGGGAAGTCACTCCACTTCATGTGTGAGCGGATGTGACAGAGCTAGTGGAATAACAGCCAGATACCCAAGCTGTATACGAGGAACATGGATACGTACTTACATACGTACATACATACATACATATAAACGTACATGGTTCGGTTTTGTACAACTGAGGAAGGTCCTATTGGGGCCGAAACGTCTTGTCAACTTTGAACAGTGTACCATGTGCTTCATATGCTCAAGAATTCACCCTCCTTGTCATACCTTGACGCGATATTGAACCCCTATTCTATTTCAGTGAATGTTCCTTACATCTCTACACACCCCTACAGATCCCCTCTGAACTTCTCCCTCTCTCACAACTCACACCCACTGCCTCCACATGCACGCACCATGATGCATAGAGTTACGTAACTTCTACTAACCGATTAATTGAGGCAGTGTCAAAAGTTCCACAGGTCCATGACATCATATCCACTCCATTACAGAAGGTTAAAGACCCTGACAGTTGGTGTGTTCCCTTCAGCACAGCCCTTCCTGCAGAGGATGGAGCAGTGAACACACCTTCGACTTCTGCACTTCATCAAGATGAGATGACCCATGCTGCACCCTTCATACCAAGACCCTTAATGGTATTGGCTTTGAAGTCAAGGGACTTGGTCTCAGATACACCAGAACAGAAGAGGGAAGAACAAAGAGGCACATTTGTTATCTCCTACTTGAGAGCAGCAATGCAAGGGTTCGGCAATGTTCATAAAGTAGCAATTACACTAATTTTGTCTTGTGTCAGAGATATCAGCATTTCGGAATACACCTCTCTTGGTATGCTCATGTGTGTGCCTGCTGATTACGTAGGTGGGCTGTGTCCATATGCCCATGTGTGTGAGATAGAAAGGCTCTGAAGTTGACCCGTAGTGTCGACTCGTAGAAAGGGCCTTAAATAGTACTGGCTTACCCCTATATACGTATTTCTTCACCCTCACCCACACCCACACAAGGAGTGCCACATCTTCTCACTCGCCACCTGGTGGGGCTGTGGACACATGGTACAAGTAGTTAGAATAGCTACTCACCCTCCCATCACACCTCACCCCCACTCCTCATCCCACACTCTCACACTCTTACTGCTTTGAGCTGAATGATATCTGCTGTCTGTGTGTGAGCCAGAGGTACTGTGGAATGAGTGTTCTCTACATACATTAGAGAAGGTACGTATATAATGCATTGCTTTGAAGTTGACCTCGTACTGTGACCTCACCGGTATGTACAGCTGTAGACCGCTACCTGGCAACCACCGGCCGAGGATGCTCATCACGCTAGGTGCGTGCATGGGCAATCGGCGTAGCCGCCACCTTGGCAGTGAACTTGGCAGTCACTGCAGGTCAGACACCTCGAGTGGAAGAACACTAACTCAAAATTGGCATTTGCACACCACATCTTGTCTCATGTATACAAACAGTGCCTATCTGTGTGTATAGGTATGTACACCTAAGACTAACAGCTAGCAGGAAATTAATCTCCAGCATAAACCAAAGCAAACTGAAAATTAATGATGCACACTCAACTGGTCATGCATTCACCACATCCTGACTTATGCATGTATACAAATGGTGGCTATATGTGTGTACAGGTACACCTAATGCTAACAGCACAAAAAAATCGTCTCCAGCATAAACCAACCTAAACTGAATACTAACGATGCACACTCAACTGGTCATGTGTGTGCGTACCTACCCAAACACCCATGCAGTACAAAACGTATACAAATGGTGGCCATGTTTGGGCACACCCAAGCACTAACCACAAAAGCTCTTACCAGTCAGCACACAGTTAGCCATAAAAGGCTTGCTAAGCTGTAAACATGCCCCAACTGTCAACTTGGGTGAAGCTCACTACATGCTTCAGTTGGTGAGCCACCTACAAATGGTCCACATTGTTGCCTCAACTACTCCACCAAAGCAGGAAGAGGGAAGGGATGGGATACGTATACGCAATAGGAGGGATGACCTGAATAGCCTGCTTGACTGGAATGTTGCTGAACATGGTGGTTTGAGTGGGGGAGGAAGGAGAGTTATTGTAGGGAGTCAGGCAGTCAACAGGACGAGGTGATGCTCATTATCCATCTGTTCACAGACTGGCAGCCAATCATTTTATTGGACTGCGTCTACGTCAAAGGCCCACCAACTCCTTAATAATGTATATAAAATGGACTAACCACAGTTAGTGTAGGCAGACACACAAGCACGTAGACAACAGATTTCACACAAGAATGCACCACATCTGCAGCAGACGAGTCAACATAAGTGGCAGCAAATTATTTCTTGAGTGTGTCCGTAATGACAGGACTTCACAGGAGAGGACAGTCTACAGTTGTGGACAGGACAGCAGTGTCTACAGACCAGAGTTTACAGAATTTAACACAATACTTCGTAGGGTATGCTGTCTGGTGGATGAGAGCCAGCATGAGTAGGTGCATTTGCTAGCCACTTAATTCAAACGCATCCTCCTATGTAGACCACCTATTACTTCAAACACATATGTAGAATGATTGTCTAATATGCGCAAATTCACAAAGGGAGATTTCCTCCTAAAGTGACTACACACCAATTTACGTATGTAGCTGTTGAGGAATCAATTACGGAACTTCTGCTGAAAATTGCATTAGCTTCTGCTAACCAACTGTAACGACTTCAATCCAAATCAAAGGATGTTTCCATTAAAACATCCCACACGGTAAGTGTAAGTGTGGTGCTGTGTAAAAAGATGTACCACACAATGACTAGCCCCTTACATTAGTGGGTGCAGGGGATACAGGAGGCCACCGGCCACATACCAACACCCAGTGCCCCATCAGTGACACACGTGTGCCACATTAGAGCTCTCTACCATCGGATATCAACTGAGGAACTCAACACAAAGAACTCTGTCTGGTGGAGACAAGTGCTGGCACCATGTGTCTCTTTGAGTGTGTGAGTTGAGTTCACCATACCCCAAGGTGTCAGTGGACAAATTGGGAACTGGAATGTGTAGTGGGCATCAGAGGTCATGTGTGGGGCGTGAGCATGCACTGCTCTGTGAATATCCCATAGAGAAGCCATTACATACTTGAGTGTGTATATACAGTAAGAGTCACACACGAGAATTAGAACTAGTAATGGGCAGCTGAACAGAGAGACAGAGAAAGAACACCTCACCGTCAGCCATGAGCCAATCCATGTCAAAATCAGCGCAGTGGCACGTTGCTTGGGAAACACAATGTTACGTGTATATGTGTGTACGTGTACACTGTAATCTGCAAGAATAATTACAATGAATGAGTCAATGAATATATGCATGTACTGCAGAAGATCACGTCCTGGTACTGTACTGACATACATATATACAGACATGTTGGTGTCCTTGTGGTGTGCAGAGGTTGAGGAACAGCTCCTCAACTGTGACCTGGTTACTGGACGAGGTGCTTATAGCCAGACAGCACCCCTGGCAAGGAGCGGGAGGTCTCAGGAACCGCTCCATAATGTCTTCTGCTGCTGTTATGAATCCTACACATGCCACACACAAGCCACACAATAGCCTGCAATACTGTTGGTCAGGTTTTATCCATATATGGCAATTCAGACTGATGGTTCTCTTCAGGTTTGCATGTAGAAAGACACAACAGGTCATTCACACACAGGTCAGTCACATTCCTACATATGCATACGAGCCCCTTAATGTGAGACCACTTGTCAATCATTGTCAAGTGTGAGGCCATATTGCTCACTATTTCACCATTATATACACCGATTGTAATGGATTGTCACGATACCACTGGCACGTGTGTGACCTCTTAGGAATATGATGTAATTAATTGACTCTATCTGAGGCACGCATGATAGAAGAATAGCAATTTCACAAACCTATCGCTGACGTGACACTTTGTGTGTACTTCAAGGGCACGCCTCATTACACACACAAGTATTACACACACAATACCGCATGCCTGCACTTAGTATTACATAGTGCATGTGGCAGGTGCAAACCTTGCACTCCCGGCTTATCATCAGCGTGGATGCTGCTATCAGAGTCAGCTGTAGCAATGTAGCATGCTTGCACTTAGTATTACATATTGCATGTGGCATGCATGAACTTTGTCGTCTCAGCTATACTGGGTAATAATGAAGGTTGACATTGCACCAGGCAAAGCTAGTGTGGATGCCATCATTGTCCGCTGCAGCTTTGTCTACTCGCACAGCAGAACAGACTTCCTAACGATAACCTCTGACAGCCACGCTCACAACAACAGAAGACCTTGCACTGCTTGTTCGTATGGCTCAACTATTGGTCACTAGCAAACTTCCCCTGTGCAACATACAGGAACAGACCTCCCTAAGATAGCCTGTGACAGACACACACACACAAGACAGTAGCTAGCATGGCTAGTGAGGAAACTACTATACACGCATGTACAGTATGTTGTGCTATCAAACCTTCCCTATGCAACATGGTCCACTGCATTGGAGACATGACACGTCGGTAGAGAGCACCAGGCAATGAAACAATGAGACAAGTGCCACTACGTACCATTTGCTATACAAGCCACTATCTCAGTCTACCCTTGGTTTAACTATACAAATGATATCTCTATGTGTTAACATAGGCCCTCTTCCTCCATCACGTTCCCTTCTTGTGTGCATCTACTACTCATGTAAACTACTACACAACAAAGAAACTACTGAGCTCTTAAACTGTCAAACGTGAGCTTGTTTCTTCTTTCATTTAACAGACACTGTACACATGTACTGTAAGTATGTACACTACATCATTGGATTGATGTCACGGTATGCACATGCACTCACCGAATCAGAGCATGGCAACACAGGGTGTAACTATTGCATAATGATAAAACACTTTGTGACACAGGTTGCATCGTGACCTTTGAACTGGTCGGTGAACCCTGACCTTTGCACTAGCAGGGGAGTCTAACATTGAACTGGTCAGTTGGACCTTGAAATCTGACAGGAATTCAAAACTTATTACTTTCAGAAGCTTACAGCTACCTTCATCAGTGATGATGTCACAAAATATCTTACTCAGCTGTAGCATTTCTCTTTGTAACATCTGATCTAACTGCACTAATGAAGTTTAATGCGTAGCTCCAATTCTATTTTAATGTCCTCTGGTATTTCCTTTCCTTCTTCAATTCTCTCCCCTTCCATTGATGATTGTTGCATGTATCACTTCCTCCATGAACTGTCAGCAGCTTAGCCCATACCCAATTAATTCACACCGACATTTAATCAAGCATTTGTAGATTAGTCTCCACATCGTCATCCTGCCCTTCCACCAGCATCAGGTCATCCAGTTTACTTGAGCAGCATCGGCTTTTTGCAAATTAACTGACTACTTGTGTGTGAACATTTGCATGGTCACCAATCAACTACTGCATGACTATTAACATTATTATTAATTAACGCAAATCTGTACATCAATGGCTGTATTTTAATTCTTTCTCTGCTATTTTCTTTCTGTACAATTCTCAGGGTGCCTAGTGTAGTAGCCATCGAATTAAGGCTTCTCGTGACTAAATAAGCTGTCCAATCCAATCCACAGTGGGACAAAAGGCACACTGTTGCTTCCATTAGAACTCCCAATCTCTCCATCACTCCACACCATATTGTCCATAAGACCACTAAACAACCCATGGGAACACTACACAGATCAGGCACACTCTTTAACTTCAAGTTTACTCCAAACCAGTCCATAACGCTGAATAATCTTAAACAAGGCCCAACATGGTGATATCACTGTAGCCCTGACCACTCCCACACTAACTCCACAATATGCCAGCACTCGCCACCTTTGTCACTACAGGCGAAGGCACCCACAGTGCCAAAACGTCTCAACAACAGATTCAATTAAATTAAATGTACATGCTGTAAAATATTTGAATGTTGAAGTTGAATGTTAAAGCAATGAAATATAATATACATAGTAGGTCAAATATGTAGCCATTAATAGTATAAACATAATTAAGAATATAATTAGTGAGAAATGTATAGGGTTTGGTGGGTGGAGATGATGCTGAAGTGAGAAGGGGTCACCATGCTAAAAGAGGTGCAATCCACAGTTGAGATTCATCACGTGGCGCTCACTGACGTCCGAATTACTTGTTTGCTGCTGTCCGAGCAAAGAGTCTTGCATCGCGAGCAGCAATTATGAATGCTCTGAGGCTTCAGACTCTGCCCAACCCATCCTAAGCCTTCTTGAGGTCCATGCACATCTCCAGCATACAGTGTCATGTGATTCTCAAGGGGCACACTCAGTGGAGATCTATAGCATGATGTCACTCAGAATCTCCCTGATGACACGATCTTCTGCAAAGTAAAGAGGAGTGAGACCATCGTCTTCACGAGCGCCAACGTCTGCGCCGTAGTCCCTCAGCAGCATGGCCACATCGAGGCTGTTGTGATATGAAGCAGTGTGGAGTGGAGTCCAACCATTGTGATCTCTGCTGTCGATGCTGACAAGCTTGCGTTCCAGCAGTACAAGGGCAAGTTTTGGGAGGTTCTTTGCCGCTGCTACGTGAAGGAGGCTGTGTCCCAGCATCTGCTGCTTCTCTCTGATGTACCGCAGTGCGTCCTTGTAGCTTTTTGACATGATGGCCGACACCACCACCCCTTCCTCCTTGGTAGTGCACGTTGCAGACACAGCCTGATCACTAGGTCCACTGGTCTGAGTCTTCACAATCTTGAACAGCTCGCTTCTGAAGGCATTCAGATCGGTAGTGAGTAGGAAGTGAGACAGTTCAGTGCTTTCAGCCAGATCGATTGGTCTCAGCCCGTGTAGGGTTCTCATGTTGGTCACCCCGGGCCCTGCTGCCTTCACAATGCACTTGGCTGCCCGAAGGTCGCCACAAGCTGCAGCTGCATGCAGTGCTGTCCAGCCCTCGTCGTCAGACAGTCTCAGGTCAGCTCCCCTTGACACCAGAAACTCCAGCACCTCGTACTGGTCTTCAATCACAGCTGTCACCACAATGGGCATGCTGAAGGAGTCCCTCTGGTTCACAAGGGAGCTGCCATGCTTCTCCACCAACTGAATCAGCTCCTTCACGTCTCCTTCGGTAACAAGCTGCTTCATAACTACATCCATGCCAAACCGAACAGCCTTCTTATTCTTCTTGTCAGCAAACACTCTCATAGTCTCTGTCAGGATGTCAGATGACCTCCGACCAGCAATGGGGGCTCTCAGGAGGTGAGTCATATTCTTGCAAGTACAGTAAGTTCCAATATATGATTGACACTAAGATCAAAACTTCAAATTGGCTGCAGGCAACGGGACAGGTCTCCCTTTATATACCCTGCTGGAAGCCTTACAAGGACACAGGAAGTGACTCACACTAGCTAGTGTGGCAGCACATACCAAGCATTACATCATACCTATATACGTATAACAGGATATTTGATAATTATTATTATATTCATTGACTACACAGCACAACCCACTTTCAGGTACTTTTGATGGATGCATAAATTATTCTATATAGATAGCATCTGGCCTCCCCAGACTACAGAAAGGCGTATTCAAACATTAGATGTGTCTAGACTGTTTGAAATGCTCCCGTAAACTCACAAATACATTCAAATCATTCCACCCTTCTCTGCATATTGGAAGGTACCATTTTGCTGACACACACACAAAGATGCAAACATACATACTGTACATGCACACCAGTACACACATACACACACTCTCATTCACTGCACCAATACATGTGTGTAGACAAGCACATCCTCTGTAGCACTGAACAGTGTGTGCACACCTATCCTGTTGGGATCAATGACTCAGCAGGTGCCACATCCTCATGTGCAGCATGAGTACACATCAGTGACACACCTCACAACTGAACATGACCACCCAAGAACTTTGCCGGATGACATAACAGACAGAAGGAACAGCTGACTACAGAAAATCATGTTTGCACACAACGCTCGCTTCCCCTCCTTACAACTGTAACCATAATTATAGAGATGCCAGGAACAACACACTGTACTACTTTGCTGAGTCAGTGCCAACTCTGCCACAGAGCACTAGGTTGGAGCACAAGAATGAGCTCAGAAGTGTTTGCTATTCTGGTTCTCTGTGAGTCCACATCACCAAGTGTGAAATGGAGTTGTCACAGCAACCACAAATATATTTTACAACTGTAATCATTTAGCTAGATACAAATACAGCATCTTTGAATGATGCACAGAACAGCTCAACACGAGTGTTGACCAAACAGTTCATCACACATACTGTACCACTGCTGACTTTGGCTGCTTAGGAGTGACACAGTACGCTACATTACACTACGGTGATTCATAGAGTACCCAGCACGCCCTTCAGAGGAATGCTCTCCATTGGCCACTGATCAGGTACAATCTCCTGCTATGTCTCAGCAGACAAGCTTGAATCAGTGCCAGAGATTTTCAGAGGTGGTAGATGAAGAGAACCTTATAACTTTCATGCAACGGCCAGATGAGAAGCACCACTTTAGGTTAACTGGTGCATCGGTTGTAGGACTGATAAATAGCTTGTACATTCACAGTGTATCCATGCCCTCTCGGTTAATGCTCTACCACGCATCTGGACCTCAGGGCAACTGGAATGCCAGAGTGGTTTATAATTGCATTAGACTAGAGTGAATTCACTGATGTAAAGGCTCTAGGTACACCTATTGACACTGACAAACTCTACACTATTTGATTATAGTGTTATCGGGATAGCAACCTTTGACTGAGGAGAACAGCTTAAGGACTGATCAGTCATTAATATTATATACTATATGTCTTATATAATTCAATGTACATTATATACGTATATTATATATCTTATACGTATAATAAAATGTACATTATATCAATGTATGTACGACTACAATAGCATATACGTACATTGACTATTATTGGTAACATGCACTGAATTAGCCCATAATAACAGTGCCAAGAGACGTACGTATACAGCCATTAAAATAGACAGGAATATTACAAACTGTATAACTAAACGCTGCTGTATTCTGAGAACCATTAACAGTGAAGGCAACCACTACATACCATTGTGGTTGCCCTCACAGATGGTCCGAGACCTGTACATACACTGTACACACCGTGTGCAAACACTTTGTGATCACTACAACCACAGGAGAATGACACCAGCAAACAAATATGATCCCTCACTGGTCTGCACACAGTCCTGGCATGCTGACATTCAGAAGGGAATGCACATTCTATATACGTTCGTACCTCTCAAACACGGCACACACTGTACCACAAGAACAAGGCAGCTCTGGAATGGCTGCAGGAGGGGCCAAAGTGGGCCACCTGTTGCAAGTGGGCATGAGGGGCGGGCTCACACATTACCTCACTCCCCAGGCATGGGACAGACAGAACAGGTGGATGGACTAGCTGGTACACAAGATGCTCTTCCACTCAGTTTAATGGAAAACATGCTCGGTATACAAGTATGCATGTAATGTAATGTAATGTACTGTACCAGGAATAGAATTATACTGTCATTATATTGTAACTGGGCTGGTGATCAAAAATGATAAGTGATGGATCAAGCATGATGGAGTAAGGATGGTTTGCATGATCACTATACGTAAGTAGTCACTGTGACTGTGGTCTCATGGGTCCACATACAGTGCTGATGTGGAATAAGTACAGTATATCCTATATCAAATCATATATATATATATATATATATATATATATATATCCTCCTTGTATTAGTTCACCCTATTGGATCAGGGACACATTGTAAGGATCAAGCTCTGATATGGTGTCAAGTAACAGAAATATCAAAGCAGTGTGGATGTTATATCATTCGTCTCTACACTGAGGCTACCACACTACACGGTGGTGTACTGATGGGGGATTGTTGAAGTCTCCACTTCCACTCATTAATGCCTGATATCACAAGCGGGTCAGACAGTGCAGAGATCAATCAGACACTGATCAGGTGTCAAGACCAGACACTGAACAAGTCAATGGACTGATGTCATGAGCGTCTGAAGGGAAAGACCTGGGGACAGACGTGTACAATGATGGATGCAAATTCATCTGTTCATCTGTTCCTGTCCCTACACTGAGGCTGACAACATTACATGGTGGTGTCATGGTGTCAATACACACAGACTGCGATAACAGTGACAACATGATGACGTCAGCCGACAATGATGCACTCAAATGTACAAGTGGGACCACAACAGTGGTCTCTGTGTAACCAATGGCAACACACTGACTAATTCCATTCCATTAATTCGTTTTGCCCTAAGAGAGGCCACAGAGTGTTGGGTCAAAATGGCAGAAAACATTAATCCATTTCAAAGTTGGCATTTGGAAAGCTGTCCTAATGTAACTCAAGCCATTGTTACTACAAATAGCAATTACATACGAGTTAGTCAAGGGCATGTCATGCAGACTGCTTGTCTAAAAGCTAATGAGGTGTCACATAAAACACTTTAAGGCACTCCAAACACAGCTTCACACACAGCGTAGGCATCTTGCATGAACAAACACCTGCGTTCACACACTGAACGCCACGCCCCAATGCACATCTCTCACAGATGAAGGGCATTCACACACAGACTCTCACTATCACATCAGCACACATACGCAGTGAGGCATGATGATGGCCAAAGATCAAACAAACACAAGCTCCACATGTCTGCTAAAGTGAATACACACAGTCTCTGATAACACTACAAGACACCACTCTCCCACTAGAAGAACACTCAACAGACATACGTAGGCCTGACACATTGTGCAGGTGCCAACAACACACCAAATAGGGCCAGGGCAGTGCGCACAGTTACCTTGGGCACCTCATGAGGATTCTGCAGAGCACTGACAAGGTCAGCACAGTGAGGGCTGGGGTCACACACATCACACCCACTTGAAGGGCTTCAAGAGACTCATACAGCCATAGAGTGTGGGTTTGGTCTAGTGGTCATGAGTGGATGGGAAGGGAAGTCACTCCACTTCATGTGTGCTGTGTACAAGCCAGAAAGTGAGTGGATTTGACAGAGCTAGTGGAATAACAGCCAGATACTCAAGCTGTATACGAGGAACATGGATACGTACTTACATACATACATACATACATACGTACATATAAACGTACATGGTTCGGTTTTGTACAACTGAGGAAGGTCCTATTGGGGTCGAAACGTCTTGTCAACTTTGAACAGTGTACCATGTGCTTCATATTTAATTCACCCTCCTTGTCATACCTTGACGCGATATTGAACCCCTATTCTATTTCAGTGAATGTTCCTTACATCTCTACACACTCCTGCAGATCCACTCAGAACTTCTCCCTCTCTCACAACTCACAGCCACTGCCTCCACATGCACGCACCATGATGCATAGAGTTACGTAACTTCTACTAACCGATTAATTGAGGCAGTGTCAAAATTTCAACAGGTCCATGACATCATATCCAATCCATTACAGAAGGTTAAAGACCCTGACAGTTGGTGCGTTCCCTTCAGCACAGCCCCTACTGCAGAGGATGGAGCAGTGAACACACCTTCGACTCCTGCACTTCATCCAAGATGAGATGACCCATGCTGCACCCTTCACACCAAGACCCTTAATGGTATTGGCTTTGAAGTCAAGGGACTCGGTCTCAGATACACCAGAACACAAGAGGGAAGAACAAAGTGGCACATTTGTTATCTCCCACTTGAGAGCAGCAATGCAAGGGTTCAGCAATGTTCATAAAGTAGCAATTACATTAATTTTATCTTGTGTCAGAGATATCAGCATTTCGGAATACACCTCTCTTGGTATGCTCATGTGTGTGCCTGCTGATTACGTAGGTGGGCTGTGTCCATATGCCCATGTGTGTGATAGAAAGGCTCTGAAGTCGACCCGTAGTGTGGACTCGTAGAAAGGCCCTTTAACAGTATTGGCTTACCACTATATACGTATTCCCTCACCCTCACCCACACCCACACAAGGAGTGCCACATCTTCTCACTCGCCACCTGGTGGGGCTGTGGACACATGGTACAAGTAGTTAGAATAGCTACGTACTCACCCTCCCATCTCACCTCACCCCCACTCCTCATCCCACACTCTCACACCCGTACTGGTGTGAGCTGAATGATGTCTGCTGTCTGTGTGTGAGCCAGAGGTACTGTGGAATGAGTGTTCCATACATATATTAGAGAAGGTATGTAATGCATTGCTTTGAAGTTGACCTTGTACGGTGACCTCACCGGTATGTACGGCTGACTTGCTTCACACGAGCTTTTGTGTCAAAATTACAGCTGTAGACCACTACCTGGCAACCACCGGCCGGGGATGCTCATCACACTAGGTGCATGCATGGGCAATCGGCGAGGCCGCCACCTCGGCAGTGAACATGGAGAAATGGAACTATACATTGACTGGAAATATGAAGGAATGCTTTGGTGGTGGACTGTAAACAGAGTCTACTGTTTCAGAGGGGCACATTGTTTGTTGGGTGTAGACTGCAGTCTGGCACCCAAACGTCAAGTAGAGAATGTACATAGATTGTCATGAACTGTATGTAGGGGTACACTGAATGTATACCTAACAGCTAATCTACTACCAACAGACACCAAAAGAGGATAAGTGTTAACTAGTTCTACTCAAAATGGTCACACACACACACCACACCCTGAAGTACAGAATGTATATAAATGGTGAACATAATAAATGGAAATAAAGGGTGCACCCAACCACTAACAGTTAACAGTGTCACCGCAGGTCAGACACCTCAAGCGGAAGAACACTAACTCAAAATGGACATTTGCACACCACGTCCAGTCTTATGTATACAAATAGTGGCTATCTGTGTGCATAGGTACACCTAAGACTAACATCAAAATCTATCTCCAGCATAAACCAAACCATACTAAGTGCTACCGATGCACCCTCAACTGGTCATGTGTGTGCATACCTACCCAAACACCCAGTACAAAAGGTATACAAATGATGGTCATGTTCGGGCACACCCAAGCACTAACCACAAAAGCTCTTACCAGTCAGCACACAGTTAGCCATAAAAGGCTTGCCATGCTGTAAACATGCCCCAACTGTCCACTCGAGTGAAGCTCACTGCATGCATGCTTCAGTTGGTGAGCCACCTACAAATGGTCCACATTGTTGGCTCAACTGCTCCACCAAAGCAGGAAGAGGGAAGGATGGGATACATGTACGCAATGGAGGGATGACCTGAATAGCTTGCTTGACTGGAATGTTGCTGAACATGGTGGTTTGAGTGGGGGAGGGAGGAGAGCTATTGTAGGGAGTCAGGCAGTCAACAGGACGAGGTGATGCTCATTGTCCATCTGTTCACCGATTGGCAGCCAATCATTTTATTGGACTGCGTCTACGTCAAAGGCCCACCAACTCCATAATAACGCAGATTAAATGGACTAACCGCAGTTAGTGTAGACACACAAGCACGTATACAACAGATTTTACACAAGAATGCACTACATCTGCAGCAGACGAGTCAACATAAGTGGCAGCAAATTATTTCTGGAGTGTGTCCGTAATGACAGGACTTCACAGGAGAGGACGGTCTACAGTTGTGGACAGGACAGCAGTGTCTACAGACCAGAGTGTACAGAATTTAACACAAGACTTCGTAGGTATGCTGTCTGGTGGATAGGAGCCAGCATGAGTAGGTGCATTTGTTAGCCACGCAATTCAAACACATCCTCCTATGTAGACCACCTATTACTTTAAACACATACGTTGAATGATTGTATGATATGTGCAAATTCACAAAGGGAGATTTCCTCCTAAAGTGACTACACATTTATGTATGCAGGTGCTGAGGAATCAATTACGGAACTACTGTTGAAAATTGCATTAGCTTCTGCTAACCAACTGTAACGACTTCAATCCAAAACAGAGAATGTTTCATATAAACATCTCACACGGTAAGTGTAAGTGTGGTGGTGTGTAAAAAGATATTTGTACCAAACAATGACTAGCCCTTTACATTAGTGGGTGCAGGGGATACAGGAGGCCACCGGCCACATACCTACACCCATCCTACACATGCCACACACAACCCACACAATAGCCTGCAATACTGTTGGTCAGGTTTTATCCATAAATGGCAATTCAGACTGATGGTCCTCTTCAGGTTTGCATGTAGAAAGACACAACAGGTCATTCATACACAGGTCAGTCACATTCGTACGTATGCCTATGAGCCACTTAATGTGAGACCACTTGTCAATCATTGTCAAGTGTGAGGCCATATTGCTCACTATTTCACCATTATATACACTGATTGCAATGGATTGTCATGATACCACTGGCACATGTGTGACCTCTTATGAATATGACGTAATCAATTGACTCCATCTGAGGCACATACGATAGGAGAATAGCAATTTCACAAAACAATCGCTGACGTGACACTTTGTGTGTACTTCAAGGGCACGCCTCATTACACACACAAGTATTACACACACAATACCGCATGCCTGCACTTAGTATTACATAGTGCATGTGGCAGGTGCATCCCTTGCACTCCCGGCTTATCATCAGCGTGGATGCTGCTATCAGAGTCAGCTGTAGCAATGTGTATGTAGTATGCTTGCACTTTGTATTACATATTGCATGTGGCATGCATGAACTTTGTTGTCTCAGGTATACTGGGTAATAATGAAGGTTGACATTGCACCAGACAAAGCTAGTGTGGATGCCATCATTGTCCGCTGTAGCTTTGTCTACTCACACAGCAGAACAGACTTCCTAACGATAACCTCTGACAGCCACGCTCACAACAACAGAAAGACCTTGCACAGCTTGCTCGTATGGCTAGTGAGGAAACTATTGGTCTCTAGCAAACTTCCCCTGTGCAACTTGCAGGAACAGACTTCCCTAAGATAGCCTGTGACAGACACATACAAGACAGTAGCTAGCATGGCTAGTGAGGAAACTACTATACACGCATGTACAGTATGTTGCGCTATCAAACCTTCCCTATGCAACATGGTCCTCCGGAATCATGCAGAAGTTGTCCTCTGTTGTCCCCACACTAGACAGACATATCCATTGGAGACATGGCACGTCAGTAGAGAGCACCAGGCAATGAAACAATGAGACAAGTGCCACTACGTATGTATGTACGTATACCATTGCTATACAAGCCTCTATCTCAGTCTACCCTTGGTTTAACTATACAAATGATATCTCTATGTGTTTACATAGGCCCTCTTCCTCCATCACGTTCCCTTCTTGTGCGTATCTATTACTCACGTACGTACACTACTATACAACAAAGAAAATACTGAGCTCTTAAACTGTCACATGTGAGCTTGTTTCTTCTTTCATTTAACAGCCAGTGCACACATGTACTGTATGTGTGTACACTACATCATTGGATTGATCTCACGGTATGCACATGCACTCACCGAATCAGAGCATGGCAACACAGGATGTAATTATTGCACAATGATGAAACACTTTATGACACAGGTTGCACCGTGACCTCTGAACTGGTCGGTGAACCCTGACCTTTGAACTAGCAAGGGAGTCTAACATTGAACTGGTCAGTTGGACCCTGAAATCTGACAGGAATTCAAAACTTATTACTTTCAGAAGCTCACAGCTACCTTCATCAGTGATGATGTCACAAAAATCTCTTACTCAGCTGTAGCTTTTCTCTTTGTAACATCTGATCTAACTGCACTAATGAAGTTTGATGCGTAGCTCCAATTCTATTTAATGTCCTCTGGTATTTTCTTCTCTTCTACAATTCCCTCCCCTTCCATTGATGATTGGCGCATGTATCACTTCATCAATGAACTGTCAGTAGCTTAGCCCATACCCAATTAATTCACACTGACATTTTAATCAAGCATTTGTGGATTACTCTCCACATCATCATCCTGCCCTGCAACCAGCATCAGGTTATCCAGGTTACTCGAGCAGCATCAGCTTTTTACAAATTAAACTGAGTACTTGTGTGTGAACATTTGCATGGTCAACAATCATGTACTGTATGACAATAAATACAGTATTATTATATACTCAAATCCTACATCAATGGCTGTATTTTAATTCTTTCTCTGCTATTTTCTTTCTGTACAATTCTCAGGGTGCCTAGTGTAGTAGCCATTGGCTAAAGGCCTCCCCTGACTAAATAAGCTATCAAATCCAATCCACAGTGGGACAAAAGACACACAGTCGCTTCCCATAGAACTCCCAATCTCTCCATCACTCCACACCATATTGTCCATAAGACCACTATACAACCACGGGAACACTACACAGACCAGATACAGTCTTTAACTTCAAGTTTACTCCAAACCAGTCAAGAGCACTGAGTAATCTTAAACAAGGCCCAACACGGTGATACCACTGCAGCCCTGACCACTCCCACACTAACTCCACAATATACCAGCACTCGTCACCTTTGTCACTACTGCACACACAGTGCCAAAACGTCTCAACAACAGATTCATGTGATGGTTCAATTAAATTAAATGTACATGCTGTCAAATATTTGAATGTACAAGTTGAATGTTAAAGGAACGAAATATAATATTATAGTAGGTCAAATATGTAGCAATTAATAATATAGACATATGTAATTAAAAATATAATTAGTGAGAAATGTATAGGGTTCGGTGGGTGGAGATGATGCTGAAGTGAGAAGGGGTCACCATGCTAAAAGAGGTGGAATCCACAGTTCAGATTCATCACGTGGCGCTCACTGAAGTCCGGATTACTTGTTTGCAGCCTTGCTGCTGTCCGAGCAAAGAGTCTTGTGTCGCGAGCAGCAATTATGAATGCTCTGAGGCTTCACACTCTGTCCAACCCATTGTAAGCCTTCTTGAGGTCCATGCACATCTCCAGCATACAGTGTCATGTGATTCTCAAGGGGCACACTCAGTGGAGATCTATAGCATGATGTCACTCAGAATCTCCCTGATGACACGATCTTCTGCAAAGTAAAGAGGAGTGAGACCATCGTCTTCACGAGCGTCAACGTCTGCGCCGTAGTCCCTCAGCAGCATGGCCACTTCAAGGCTGTTGTGATATGAAGCAGTGTGGAGTGGAGTCCAACCGCTGTGATCTCTGCTGTCGATGTTGACAAGCTTGCGTTCCAGCAGTACCAGGGCAAGCTTCGGGAGGTTCTTTGCCGCTGCAACATGAAGGAGGCTGTGTCCCAGTATCTGCTGCTTCTCTCTGATGTACCTCAGTGCGTCCTTGTAGCTTTTTGACATGATAGCCGACACCACCACCCCTTCCTCCTTGGTAGTGCACGTTGCAGACACAGCCTGATCACTAGGTCCACTGGTCTGAGTCTTCACAATCTTGAACAGCTCGCTTCTGAAGGCATTTAGATCGGCAGTGAGTAGAAAGTGGGACAGTTCAGTGCTTTCAGCCAGATCGATTGGTCTCAGCCCGTGTAGGGTTCTCATGTTGGTCACCCCGGGCCCTGCTGCCTTCACGATGCACTTGGCTGCACGAAGGTCGCCACAAGCTGCAGCTGCATGCAGTGCTGTCCAGCCCTCGTCGTCAGACAGTCTCAGGTCAGCTCCCCTTGACACCAGAAACTCCAGCACCTCGTACTGGTCTTCAATCACAGCTGTCACCACAATGGGCATGCTGAAGGAGTCCCTCTGGTTCACAAGGGAGCTGCCATGCTTCTCCACCAACTGAATCAGCTCCTTCACGTCTCCTTCGGTAACAAGCTGCTTCATAACTACATCCATGCCAAACCGAACAGCCTTCTTATTCTTCTTGTCAGCAAACACTCTCATAGTCTCTGTCAGGATGTCAGATGACCTCCGACCAGCAATGGGGGCTCTCAGGAGGTGAGTCATATTCTTGCAAGTACAGTAAGTTCCAATATATGATTGACACTAAGATCAAGACTTCAAATTGGCTGCAGGCAACGGGACAGGTTTCCCTTTATATACCCTGCTGGAAGCCTTACAAGGACACAGGAAGTGACTCACACTAGCTAGTGTGGCAGCACATACCAAGCATTACATCATACCTATATACGTATAACAGGATATTTGATAATTATTATTATATTCATTGACTACACAGCACAACCCACTTTCAGGTACTTTTGATGGATATACATGTGTGTAGGCAAGCACATCCTCTGTAGCACTGAACAGTGTGTACGTACACACCTATCCTGTTGGGATCAATGACTCAGCAGGTGCCACATCCTCATGTGCAGCATGAGTACACATCAGTGACACACCTCACAACTGAACATGACCACCCAAGAACATTGCCGGATGACATAACAGACAGAAGGAACAGCTGACTACAGAAAATAATGTCTGCACACAGCGCTCGCTTCCCCTCCTTACAACTGTAACCATAGTTATAGAGATGCCAGGAACAACACACTGTACTACTTTGCTGAGTCAGTGCCAACTCTGCCACAGAGCACTAGGTTGGAGCACAAGAATGAGCTCAGAAGTGTTTGCTATTCTGGTTCTCTGTGAGTCCACATCACCAAGTGTGAAATGGAGGACCAGCACAGAGTGAACTAAACACTGTGGGAGATTCAAGTGACACTTGTCACAGCAACCACAAATACATTTTACAACTGTAATCATTTAGCTAGATACAAATACAGCATTGTTGAATGATGCACAGAACAGCTCAACACGAGTGTTGACCAAACAGTTCATCACACATACTGTACCACTGCTGACTTTGGCTGCTTAGGAGTGACACAGTACACTACATTACACTACGGTGACTCATGGAGTACCCAGCACGCCCTTCAGAGGAATGCTCTCCATTGGTCACTGATCAGGTACAATCTCCTGCTATGTCTCAGCAGACAAGCTTGAAACAGTGCCAGAGATTTTCAGAGGTGGTAGATGAAGAGAACCTTATAACTTTCATGCAACGGCCAGATGAGAAGCACCACTTTAGGTTACAAGATGCAAACTGGTGCATCGCTTGTAGGACTGATAACTAGCTTGTACATTCACAGCTAGTGTATCCATGCCCTCTGGGTTAGTGCTCTACCACGCATCTGGACCTCAGACACATCACAGACATGAGAGACATAAGCGATGAGACATAAGCACCATATAATGATTGTTCCAATTCCAACCAAAGCATAACCAAAGCACTAGTAAGGCATGCCCCACACATGAACGGCAGATGCACATACACACCTCTCAAACACGGCACACACTGCACCACAAGAACAAGGCAGCTCAGGAATGGTTGCAGGAGGGGCCAAAGTGGGCCACCTGCTGCAAGTGGGCATGAGGGGCGGGCTCACACATTACCTCACTCCCCGGGCATGGGACAGACAGAACAGGTGGATGGACTAGCTGGTACACAAGATGCTTTTCCACTCAGCTTAATGGAAAACATGCTTGGCATACAAGTATGCATGTAATGTAATGTACTGTACCAGGAAATGGAATTATACCGTAATTATACTGTAACTGGGCTGGTGATCAAAAATGATAAGTGATGGATCAAGCATGATGGAGTAAGGATGGTTTGCATGATCACTATACGTAAGTAGTCACTGTGACTGTGGTCTCATGGGTCCACATACAGTGCTGATGTGGAATAAGTACAGTATATCCTATATCAAATCATATATATATATATATATATATATATATATATATATATCCTCCTTGTATTAGTTCACCCTATTGGATCAGGGACACATTGTAAGGATCAAGCTCTGATATGGTGTCAAGTAACAGAAATATCAAAGCAGTGTGAATGTTATATCATTCGTCTCTACACTGGGGCTACCACACTACATGGTGGTGTACTGATGGGGGATTGTTGACGTCTCCACTTCCACTCATTAATGCCTGATATCACAAGCGGGTCAGACAGTGCAGAGATCAATCAGACACTGATGAGGTGTCAAGACCAGACACTGAACAAGTCAATGGACTGATGTCATGAGCGTCTGAAGGGAAAGACCTGGGGACAGACGTGTACAATGATGAATGCAAATTCATCTGTTCATCTGTTCCTGTCCCTACACTGAGGCTGACAACATTACATGGTGGTGTCATGGTGTCAATACACACAGACTGCGATAACAGTGACAACATGATGACGTCAGCCGACAATGATGCACTCAAATGTACAAGTGGGACCACAACAGTGGTCTCTGTGTAACCAATGGCAACACACTGACTAATTCCATTCCATTAATTCGTTTTGCCCTAAGAGAGGCCACAGAGTGTTGGGTCAAAATGGCAGAACACATTAATCCATTTTAAAGTTGGCATTTGGAAAGCTGTCCTAATGTAACTCAAGACATTGTTACTACAAATAGCAATTACATACGAGTTAGTCAAGGGATGTCATGCAGACTGCTTGTCTAAAAGCTAATGAGGTGTCACATAAAACACTTTTTGGCACTCCAAACACAGCTTCACGCACAGCGTAGGCATCTTGCATGAACAAACACCTGCGTTCACACACTGAACGCCACGCCCCAATGCACATCTCTCACAGATGAAGGGCATTCACACACAGACTCTCACTATCACATCAGCACACATACGCAGTGAGGCACGATGATGGCCAAAGATCAAACAAACACAGGCTCCACATGTCCGCTAAGTGAATGTACACAGTCTGTGATAACGCTACAAGGCACCACTCTCCCACTAGAAGATCACACAACAGATGTGGACCTGACACATTGTGCAGGTGCCAACAACACACCAAATAGGGCCAGGGCAGTGTGCACAGTTACCTTGGGCACCTCATGAGGATTCTGCAGAGCACTGACAAGGTCAACACAGTTAGGACTGGGGTCACACACATCACACCCACTTGAAGGGCTTCAAGAGACTCATACAGCCATAGAGTGTGGGTTTGGTCTAGTGGTCATGAGTGGATGGGAAGGGAAGTCACTCCACTTCATGTGTGCTGTGTACAAGCCAGAAGGTGAGTGGATTTGACAGAGCTAGTGGAATAACAGCCAGATACCCAAGCTGTATATGAGGAACATTGATACGTACTTACATACGTACATACATTCATACATACATATAAACGTACATGGTTCGGTTTTGTACAACTGAGGATGGTCCTATTGGGGCCGAAACGTCTTGTCAACTTTGAACAGTGTACCATGTGCTTCATATGCTCAAGAATTCACTCTCCTTGTCATACCTTGACGCGATATTGAACCCCTATTCTATTTCAGTGAATGTTCCTTACATCTCTACACACCCCTACAGATCCCCTCTGAACTTCTCCCTCTCTCACAACTCACACCCACTGCCTCCACATGCACGCACAGTGATGCATTGAGTTACGTAACTTTTACTAACCAATTGATTCAAAATTTCAACAGGTCCATGACATCATATCCACTCCATTACAGAAGGTTAAAGACCCTGACAGTTGGTGCGTTCTCTTCAGCACACCCTTCCTGCAGAGGATGGAGCAGTGAACACACCTTCGACTTCTGCACTTCATCAAGATGAGATGACCCATGCTTGCACACTTCATACCAAGACTCTTAATGGTATTGGCTTTGAAGTCAAGGGACTCGGTCTCAGATACACCAGAACACAAGAGGGAAGAACGAAGAGGCACATTTGTTATCTCCCACTTGAGAGCAGCAATGCAAGGGTTCAGCAATGTTCATAAAGTAGCAATTACACTAATTTTGTCTTGTATCAGAGATATCAGTATTTCAGAATACACCTCTTCTGGTATGCTCATGTGTGTGCCTGCTGATTACGTAGGTGGGCTGTGTCCATATGCCCTAGTGTGTGATAGAGAAAGGCTCTGAAGTTGACCCGTAGTGTGGACTCGTAGAAAGGTCCTTTAACAGAATGGGCCTTTAATAGTGTTGGCTTACCCCTACACTTATGTATTTCCTCACCCTCACCCACACCCACACAAGGAGTGCCACATCTTCTCACTCACCACCTGGTGGGGCTGCGGACACATGGTACAAGTAGTTAGAATAGCTACGTACTCACCCTCCTATCACACCTCACCTCACTCCTCATCCCACACTCTCACACTCGTACTGCTGTGAGCTGAATGATGTCTGCTGTCTGTGTGTGAGCCAGAGGTACGTTCTGTGGAATGAGTGTTCCATACATACATTAGAGAAGGTACGTAATGCATTGCTTTGAAGTTGACCTCGTACTGTGACCTCACCGGCATGTACGGCTGACTTGCTTCACACAAGCTCTTGTGTCAAAATTACAGCTGTAGACCACTACTTGGCAACCAAGGATGCTCATCACGCTAGGTGCGTGCATGTGCAATCGGCGTAGGAGTGCTGACATTGACTGGAAATATGAAGGAATGCTTTGGTGGTGGACTGTAAACAGAGTCTACTGTTTCAGAGGGGCACATTGTCTGTTGGGTGTAGACTGCAGTCTGGCACCCAAACGTCAAGTAGAGAATGTACATGATTGTCATGTGCTGTATGTAGGGGTAACATATAGGGGTACACTCAATAGGGCCCATTTACCGAACAGAAATTCTACTAGCAACAGATGCTGAAAGACGATCAGTGTTAACCACTTATACTCAAAATGGTCACGCACACACACTTACACCTTGAAGTACAGAATGTACACAAATGGTGGTCATGTAAGTAAAGGGTGTCCCTAAACAGTTAACAATGCCACCAACAGATCAATGTCACGACTGGATGAACACTCAAAACTCAACATGGTCATGCATTCACCACATCCTGACTTACACATGTATACAAGTGATGGCTATATGTGTGTACAGGTACACCCAACGCTAACAGCAAAATCTATCTCCAGCATAAACCAGCCTAAACTGAATACTAACGATGCACACTCAAATGGTCATGTGTGTGCACTTACCCAAACACCCAGTACAAAACGTATACAAATGGTGGCCATGTTCGGGCACACCCAAGCACTAACCACAAAAGCTCTTACCAGTCAGCACACAGTTAGCCATAAAAGGCTTGCTATGCTGTAAACATGCCCCAACTGTCGACTTGGGTGAAGCTCACTGCATGCATGCTTCAGTTGGTGAGCCACCTACAAATGGTCCACATTGCTGCCTCAACTACTCCATCAAAGCCAGAAGAGGGAAGGATGGGATACGTGTACACAATAGGATGGATGACCTGAATAGCTTGCTGGACTGGAATGTTGCTGAACATGGTGGTTTGAGTGGGGGAGGGAGGAGAGTTATTGTAGGGAGTCAGGCAGTCAACAGGATGAGGTGATGCTCATTATCCATCCATTCACCGACTGGCAACCAATAATTTTACTGGACTGCGTCTACGTCAAAGGCTCACCAACTCCATAATAACGTATATAAAATGGACTAACCGCAGTTAGTGTAGGTAGACAGATTTTACACAAGAATGCACCACATCTGCAGCAGAGGAGTCAACATAAGTGGCAGCAAATTATTTCTCTTCGTGGGGTATGCTGTCTGGTGGACAGGAGCCAGCATGAGTAGGTGCATTTGTTAGCCATTTTTTCAAACACATCTGCCTTTGTAGACCACCTCTATTACTTCAAACACACACGTGGAATGATTTTCAAATATGCGCAAATTCACAAAGGGAGATTTCCTCCTAAAGTGACTACACATTTACGTATGTAGCTGCTGAGGAATCAATTATGGAGCTACTGCTGAAAATTGCATTAGCTTCTGTTAACCAACTGTAACGACTTCAATCCAACACAGAGGATGTTTTCATATAAACATCTCACACTGTAAGTGTAAGTGTGGTCGTGTGTAAAAAGATGTACCACAGAATGACTAGCCCTTTACATTAGTGGGTGCAGGGGATACAGGAGGCCACCGGCCACATACCTACACCCACTGCCCCATCAGTGACACACGTGTGCCCCACTAGAGCTCTCTACCACCGAACATCAACTGAGGAACTTAACACAAAGAACTCTGTCTGGTGGAGACAAGTGCTGGCACCACGTGTCTCTTTGAGCAGGAACTTAACACAAAGAACTCTGTCTGGTGGAGACAAGTGCTGGCACCACGTGTCTCTTTAAGCACGTGAGTTGAGTTCACCATACCCCATGGTGTCAGTGGACTAATTGGGAACTGGAATGATACCCAGGTTCAGTGGGCATCAGAGGTCATGTGTGGGGGGTGAGCATGCACTGCTCTGTGAATATCCCATAGAGAAGCCATTACATACTTGAGTGTGTATATACAGTAAGAGAAATCACAGGATTTAACTTAAATTGAGTCCTATATTAACACATACGTATGTACAGTATGCATTGTATATGATACCGTAAATATTCTAAAAATTCGAAAATCTAAAGTTCGCAAACTTACCGCGATCTTGCCTTGAAACGCTCTAAAAGTTCGAATTCTTCGCCGACTCTAAAATTCGGGAAACCCTCTAATTTCGTCATTGCCAGTCTTCTACCAATTGTCTCGCCATTGATTTCTCCTCCATGCTTGATGAAGTGGAAACAAAGGCTAGATATCTCACGAGGCAGGTGGCCAACAACAAATCCTTCGACACGAGTCACAGCTACGGCTTTCATGTCGTGAATATTCTCCTCCTCTGCGAAGCACATGAAAGACTCTCCAATATTGGGACTCCACACCTTATATACATGATACCCGCGAATATAACGCACGATGCGAAGAAAGAGCCAGCGGCGGCCATTTTTTTTAAAATGGCGGCGGCGAACGCTTCCTAGTCTCGCGTAGTCTCGTACCCAGCCCCAACTTCCGCAAACATGGCTGACGACGCGGAAGGTAGGGTCTGGGGACTATGTACATAATCCTTGGCGGTGATTGCGCAATATCACATGATGGGCACATGCTTCCATATCGCGTTTATATGGCAGCCCAAGACTATCGCGATGCTCCTTCTGTGCACAGCCTCCTAGCGATACGGAGACAAGAAGACGCAATCTATCTTCCCTTCTGCGCGGTGGTAGCATAGTTGGAAGCTTCGTGAGGACGGTTTGGCCTGCATTGTGGCACCAGTTGACAGTGAGTACGCAAACTGTGTACGCTTGCCGACGGTGCTTTCAAGATCTGGACACCGGCTCAAAGCGGCTTGAAGCGCTAAGTCAATCCATTTCTAAGCTGGAAGGATCATTTTCGAGCTCTGAGTACTATCCTTTGACAGTTAGGACAAGGACAATTTTTACCCAACCATTCGATTCGTATCCCTAGCGATGACTCTGTATGCGCAATGGCTCGACCGTTAGCTTGACCCAAAGAAAGCTCCATCTCCGTCGTTCGCACCCAACGCACGCGCATGTGACCGACATGTGATTTGCTCATTATTATTCACGTATCTGCAATCTGATTGGAGGCAGGGGATCGCCGGACTCCGCCAAGAAAACTGCACATAGTCCCCAGACCCACCTTCCGTGCCTTACAAAATGGCGGCCGGAAGTGGGGCTGGGTACGAGACTAAGTCTCGCGTAGCTAGACCGCTTCCTCCCCTCCATTTTTATATACTGACGTCATCGGTCGGGGAGGAAGGGACTGATCAACAGCCTATACCGTTTTTGTGCAGACGACGAAACTAATTAGTCACTTCCGTTAACGAAAACGGTTAAACACATTTTCTAAAAGTGGTGGAAGAGCTGAGCTCCAAACGCCTTCGCTTGGGCGTACTAGAGGGCGACGCTACTGGGCGAGTCAATGGCGGCATCGGTGGAGATGATGAAGCCAGAACCAGGGAGTCCGCGCGGTTTTCAAACGTGTCTTCTAGCGCCTGGCAGCTAATGCGCAGCTTCTCTAACCTCTCCAGGTCGCTAATCCACCAGAGGCAGAGCTCCATCCGCGCTAGCCAGACTTGTCGCACCTGAGGGCTTACTATTCCGGTCGCGGTATAACGCAGTTTATCGCCATGAATAACATTATTACCATGGTTACTGCATATTAATGAGCCACCAAGTTCCAGTGGCTCTGCACAAAATGGTATAGGCTGTTGACCAGACCCAGACCCTTCCTCCCCGACGTATATTATGGTGAATTGTGTAATACATATATACGAGCCTTATAATTATACTGTACTGTATGGGAATGCTTCACAAGTTGCATAAAGAAGACACAATACATGCGTACGTATGTAGTAAAAGCCAACACATACTATATCACAGATCTGGGTATGGGCAGAGAGAATGCAAGTGAAGATTTTAAACACACACACTCAGACACGCACAAACACGCATACGCACAAACATTGACTGACTCACTCATGAAGTGTGTGGGGGCTTTTCAGTTGACTGTTGCATTTAGGTCAAAAAGGCAAGATTTTCAGTTGTTTCAAGCTGCTCTTGGAGAACCATTCAACCTTGACTCACTCATGTGCACTCGCATCAGGTGACACATAAGTGACAATAGCAGGACAATTGGTACTGATGGAGTGTGCTACCAGGCAACTGGGGGCAGACCATGTGCAGTCACACGAGAACAAGGACTAGTAATGGGCAGCTGAATAGAGACAGAAAGAACACCTCACCGTGAGCCATGAGCCAATTCATGTCAGAATCAGCGCAGTGGCACGTTGCTTGGGCAACACAATGTTACGTGTATATGTGCGTACGTGTACACTGTAATCTGCAAGAATAATTACAATGAATGAGTCAATGAATAAATGCATGTACTGCAGAAGATCACGTCCTGGTACTGTACTGACATACATACATACATACAGACATGTTGGTGTTCCTTGTGGTGTGCAGAGGTTGAGGAACAGCTCCTCAACTGTGACCTGGTTACTGGACGAGGTGCTTATAGCCAGACAGCACACCTGGCAAGGAGCAGGAGGTCTCAGGAACCGCTCCATAATGTCTTCTGCTGCTGTTATGAATCCAACACATGCCACACACAACCCACACAATAGCATGCAATACTGTTGGTCAGGTTTTATCCATATATAGCAATTCAGACTGATGGTCCTCTTCTAGTTTGCATGCAGAAAGACACAACAGGTCATTCACACACAGGTCAGTCACATACATACATACATATGCATACGAGCCACTTAATGCGAGACCACTTGTCAATCATTGTCAAGTGTGATACCGTATTACTCACTATTTCATAATTATATACACCTATTGCAATGGATTGTCCCGATACCACTGGCACGTGTGTGACCTCTTATGAATATGACGTAATCAATTGACTCCATCTGAGGCACACATGATAGAAGAATAGCAATTTCACAAAACAATCGCTGACTTGACACTTTGTGTGTACTTCAAGGGCACACCTCATTACACACACAAGTATTACACACACAATACCGCATGCCTGCACTTAGTATTACATATTGCATGTGGCAGGTGCAAACCTTGCACTCCCGCTTATCATCAGTGTGGATGCTGCTATCAGAGTCAGCTGTAGCAATGTAGCATGCTTGCACTTTGTATTACATATTGCATGTAGAGAGCATGAACTTTCACCTCTCAGCGATACTGGGTAATAATGAAGGTTGACATTGCACCAGACAAAGCTAGTGTGGATGCTATAATTGTCCGCTGTAGCTTTGTCTACTCGCCCAGCAGAACAGACTTCCTAACGATAACCTCCGACAGCCACGCTCACAACAACAGAAAGGCCTTGCACAGCTTGCTCGTATGGCTAGTGAGGAAACTATTGGTCACTAGCAAACTTCCCCTGTGCAACATGCAGGAACAGACTTCCCTAAGATAGCCTGTGACAGACACATACAAGACAGTAGCTAGCATGGCTAGTGAGGAAACTACTATACACGCATGTACAGTATGTTGCGCTATCAAACCTTACCTATGCAACACGGTCCTCCGGAATCATGCAGAAGTTGTCCTCTGCTGTCCCCACACTAGACAGACATATGCATTGGAGACATGGCACGTCAGTAGAGAGCACCAGGCAATGAAACAATGAGACAAGTGCCACTACGTATGTATGTACGTATACCATTGCTATACAAGCCTCTATCTCAGTCTACCCTTGGTTTAACTATACAAATGATATCTCTATGTGTTTACATAGGCCCTCTTCCTCCATCACGTTCCCTTCTTGTGCGTATCTATTACTCACGTACGTACACTACTATACAACAAAGAAAATACTGAGCTCTTAAACTGTCACATGTGAGCTTGTTTCTTCTTTCATTTAACAGCCAGTGCACACATGTACTGTATGTGTGTACACTACATCATTGGATTGATCTCACGGTATGCACATGCACTCACCGAATCAGAGCATGGCAACACAGGATGTAATTATTGCACAATGATGAAACACTTTATGACACAGGTTGCACCGTGACCTCTGAACTGGTCGGTGAACCCTGACCTTTGAACTAGCAAGGGAGTCTAACATTGAACTGGTCAGTTGGACCCTGAAATCTGACAGGAATTCAAAACTTATTACTTTCAGAAGCTCACAGCTACCTTCATCAGTGATGATGTCACAAAAATCTCTTACTCAGCTGTAGCTTTTCTCTTTGTAACATCTGATCTAACTGCACTAATGAAGTTTGATGCGTAGCTCCAATTCTATTTAATGTCCTCTGGTATTTCCTTCTCTTCTACAATTCCCTCCCCTTCCATTGATGATTGTTGCATGTATCACTTCCTCCATGAACTGTCAGCAGCTTAGCCCATACCCAATTAATTCACACTGACATTTTAATCAAGCATTTGTAGATTACTCTCCACATCATCATCCTGCCCTGCAACCAGCATCAGGTTATCCAGGTTACTCGAGCAGCATCAGCTTTTTACAAATTAAACTGAGTACTTGTGTGTGAACATTTGCATGGTCAACAATCATGTACTGTATGACAATAAATACAGTATTATTATATACTCAAATCCTACATCAATGGCTGTATTTTAATTCTTTCTCTGCTATTTTCTTTCTGTACAATTCTCAGGGTGCCTAGTGTAGTAGCCATTGGCTAAAGGCCTCCCCTGACTAAATAAGCTGTCAAATCCAATCCACAGTGGGACAAAAGACACACAGTCGCTTCCCATAGAACTCCCAATCTCTCCATCACTCCACACCATATTGTCCATAAGACCACTATACAACCACGGGAACACTACACAGACCAGATACACTCTTTAACTTCAAGTTTACTCCAAACCAGTCAAGAGCACTGAGTAATCTTAAACAAGGCCCAACACGGTGATACCACTGCAGCCCTGACCACTCCCACACTAACTCCACAATATACCAGCACTCGTCACCTTTGTCACTACTGCACCCACAGTGCCAAAACGTCTCAACAACAGATTCATGTGATGGTTCAATTAAATTAAATGTACATGCTGTCAAATATTTGAATGTACAAGTTGAATGTTAAAGGAACGAAATATAATATTATAGTAGGTCAAATATGTAGCAATTAATAATATAGACATATGTAATTAAAAATATAATTAGTGAGAAATGTATAGGGTTCGGTGGGTGGAGATGATGCTGAAGTGAGAAGGGGTCACCATGCTAAAAGAGGTGGAATCCACAGTTCAGATTCATCACGTGGCGCTCACTGAAGTCCGGATTACTTGTTTGCAGCCTTGCTGCTGTCCGAGCAAAGAGTCTTGTGTCGCGAGCAGTAATTATGAATGCTCTGAGGCTTCAGACTCTGTCCAACCCATTGTAAGGCTTCTTGAGGTCCATGCACATCTCCAGCATACAGTGTCATGTGATTCTCAAGGGGCACACTCAGTGGAGATCTATAGCATGATGTCACTCAGAATCTCCCTGATGAGGCGATCTTCTGCAAAGTAAAGAGGAGTGAGACCATCGTCTTCACGAGCGTCAACGTCTGCGCCGTAGTCCCTCAGCAGCATGGCCACTTCAAGGCTGTTGTGATATGAAGCAGTGTGGAGTGGAGTCCAACCATTGTGATCTCTGCTGTGGATGTTGACAAGCTTGCGTTCCAGCAGTACCAGGGCAAGCTTCGGGAGGTTCTTTGCCGCTGCAACGTGAAGGAGGCTGTGTCCCAGCATCTGCTGCTTCTCTCTGATGTACCGCAGTGCGTCCTTGTAGCTTTTTGACATGATGGCCGACACCACCACCCCTTCCTCCTTGGTAGTGCACGTTGCAGACACAGCCTCATCACTAGGTCCACTGGTCTGAGTCTTCACAATCTTGAACAGCTCACTCCTGAAGGCATTCAGATCGGCAGTGAGTAGAAAGTGGGACAGTTCAGTGCTTTCAGCCAGATCGATTGGTCTCAGCCCGTGTAGGGTTCTCATGTTGGTCACCCCGGGCCCTGCTGCCTTCACGATGCACTTGGCTGCCCGAAGGTCGCCACAAGCTGCAGCTGCATGCAGTGCTGTCCAGCCCTCGTCGTCAGACAGTCTCAGGTCAGCTCCCCTTGACACCAGAAACTCCAGCACCTCGTACTGGTCTTCTATCACAGCTGTCACCACAATGGGCATGCTGAAGGAGTCCCTCTGGTTCACAAGGGAGCTGCCATGCTTCTCCACCAACTGAATCAGCTCCTTCACGTCTCCTTCGGTAACAAGCTGCTTCATAACTACATCCATGCCAAACCGAACGGCCTTCTTCTTCTTCTTGTCAGCAAACACTCTCAGAGTCTCTGTCAGGATGTCAGATGACCTCCGGCCAGCAATGGGGGCTCTCAGGAGGTGAGTCATATTCTTGCAAGTACAGTAAGTTCCAATATATGATTGACACTAAGATCAAGACTTCAAATTGGCTGTAGGCAACGGTACAGGTCTCCCTTTATATACCCTGCTGGAAGCCTTACAAGGACACAGGAAGTGACGCACACTAGTGTGGCAGCACATACCAAGCATTACATCATACCTATATACGTATAACAGGATATTATGATAACTATTATTATATTCATAGATCACACAGCACAACCCACTTCCAGGTATTTCTGATGGATGCATAAATAATATATACTCACATATAATAATATTTTATTTAGTCTGTCTACACTGTTTGTATTGCTCCCATAAACTCACAAATACATTCAAATCACTCCGCCCTTCTCTGCATATTGGAAGGTACCATTTTGCTGACACACACACAAAGACGCAAACATACACACATGCACACCAGTACACACATAACACTCCCATTCACTGCACCAATACATGTGTGTAGGTAGGTACATCCTCTGTAGCACTGAACAGTGTGTACACACCTATCCTGTTGGGATCAATGACTCAGCAGGTGCCACATCCTCATGTGCAGCATGAGTACACATCAGTGACGCACCTCACAACTGAACATGACCGCCCAAGAACATTGCCGGATGACATAACAGACAGAAGGAACAGCTGACTACAGAAAATAATGTCTGCACACAGCGCTCTCTTCCCCCCTTTACAACTGTCACCTTGGATACGCGACGGAACAACACACCGTACCATTTTGCTGAGTCAGTGCCAACTCTGCCACAGAGCACTAGGTTGGAGCACAAGAATGAGCTCAGAAGTGTTTGCTATTCTGGTTATCTGTGAGTCCACATCACCAAGTGTGAAATGGAGGACCAGCACAGAGTGAACTAAAAACTGTGGGTGGTTCAAGTGACAACATCACAGCAACCACAAATACATTTTACAACTGTAATAATTTAGCTAGATACATATACAGCATCTTTGAATGATGCACAGAACAGCTCAACATGACTTATGACCAAACAGTGCATCACACGTACTGTACCACTGCTGACTTTGGCTGCTTAGGGGTGACACAGTACACTACATTACACTACGGTGACTCATAGAGTACCCAGCACGCCCTTCAGAGGAATGCTCTCCATTGGTCACTGATCAGGTACAATCTCCTGCTATGTCTCAGCATGCAGGTGTACCAGCTTGAAACAGTGCCAAAGAATTTCACAATAATAGATGAAGAGAACCTTTTAACTTTCATGCAACGGCCAGTTGAGAAGCACCACTTTAGGTTACAAGATGCAAACTGGTGCATCGGTTGTAGGTGTACATTCACAGTGTATCCATGCCCTCTCGGTTAATGCTCTACCACGCATCTGGACCTCAGGGCAACTGGAATGCCAGAGCGGTTTATAATTGCATTAGACTAGAGTGAATTCACTGATGTAAAGGCTCTAGGTACACCTATTGACACTGACAAACTCTACACTATTTGATTATAGTGTTATCGGGATAGCAACCTTTGACTGAGGAGAACAGCTTAAGGACTGATCAGTCATTAATATTATATACTATATGTCTTATATAATTCAATGTACATTATATACGTATATTATATATCTTATACGTATAATAAAATGTACATTATATCAATGTATGTACGACTACAATAGCATATACGTACATTGACTATTATTGGTAACATGCACTGAATTAGCCCATAATAACAGTGCCAAGAGACGTACGTATACAGCCATTAAAATAGACAGGAATATTACAAACTGTATAACTAAACACTGCTGAGAACCATTAACAGTGAAGGCAACCACTACATACCATTGTGGTTGCCCTCACAGATGGTCCGAGACCTGTGCATACACGGTACACACCGTGTGCAAACACTTTGTGATCACTACAACCACAGGAGAATGACACCAGCAAACAAATATGATCCCTCACTGGTCTGCACACAGTCCTGGCATGCTGACATTCAGAAGGGAATGCACATTCTACATACGTTCGTACCTCTCAAACACGGCACACACTGCACCACAAGAACAAGGCAGCTCTGGAATGGCTGCAGGAGGGGCCAAAGTGGGCCACCTGTTGCAAGTGGGCATGAGGGGCGGGCTCACACATGACCTCACTCCCCAGGCATGGGGCAGACAGAACAGGTGGATGGACCAGCTGGTACACAAGTTGCTCTTCCACTCAGTTTAATGGAAAACATGCTCGGTATACAAGTATGCATGTACGCAATGTAATGTACTGTACCAGGAATTGGAATTATACTGTCATTATACTGTAACTGGGCTGGTGATCAAAAATGATAAGTGATGGATCAAGCATGATGGAGTAAGGATGGTTTGCACGATCACTATATGTAAGTCGTCACTGTGACTGTGGTCTCATACAGTGCTGATGTGGAATAGGTATATCCTACATCAAATCATATATATATATGTATATCCTCCTTGTATTAGTTCACCCTATTGGATCAGAACACATTGTAAGGATCAAGCTCTGATATGGTGTCAAGTAACAGAAATATCAAAGCAGTGTGAAATGTTATATCATTCGTATCTACACTGAGGCTACCACACTACATGGTGGTGTACTGATGGGGGATTGTTGAAGTCTCCACTTCCACTCATTAATGCCTGATATCACAAGGGGTCAGACAGTGCAGAGATCAATCAGACGCTGATCAGGTGTCAAGACCCGAC
>OX465042.1:1647536-1665036 GCA_949841015.1 Aplysina aerophoba
ACACACACACACACACACACACACACACACACACACACACACACACACACACACACACACACACACACACACACACACACACACACACACACACACACATTCCAGCCTACACCCTGTGTAAGCTGAAGGAGACATGCAGACGAATGTTCATGTACAGCATACAGTAAGTACACGCCACCATGGCGATGGTGCATGCAGTCTGTACTTCCATGTGGGTGCTGCCTTTCATGCATAGTTTAGCACTTCAATGCATTGGGTGCCTAGTGGAATGTGTGTACTCACTCTCCCAACATAGCCCACCCCATTAAAGCACTGGTGCCTGATGAGTTGAGCATTGCTCCTCAGGGGCAGGAGTAGAGCATCGCATCATTAGGAGACGTTTGTGTGACTATTGGCTAATATTATACTGGTCTATCTTACAGTGGCAGGTTACATGTATCCATGCATGGAGCAATCTAGTACATCAAAGTACAGAAAAAGAACAGAAACTTTCAAACACAAGTACTGATGTGTTTCTGTGCACTTTCTATACAGTTGGAGACTCTTGCTGTGGTATTGCCCACATTACACGACTCCATAGTCTGCAGTGGTGACTTTCAAGGAGGGTACAGTGTCAGGTAATAGCCGTAAGGAGGTTTTTAGGGAGCAAGAAAGTTTGGTTCTTTCTCAAACAGCCTAGAGAGGGCACCGAACTAGTGTAGGCTTTGGACACAGCAGCAGCCAGCAATTGTGCTACATGTACAGTGGGATGGAGGTACTGTACAGTTAGAATTGGCGCTGTTTGAACACGCTACCCAAATCGAAACTTGTTCTTTTGTGGCCTTTGTGGGCTAGTGTTCACAAACAGTGTAAGCATAAGCTCTCTTAGACACTCAAGACTTAACACCATGCAAGTGTGTACCTTAGCTGAGAAACGCTCCCTGCATGGTGTTGTTCTCCTACACGCGCTGATGAGGCCTTCAAATTCCAATGCTGAAGTAACAAACATTACTGCACTATGTTCCAAACCTTATACATTGAACACTTTGTATGCTTTTGCGGGAGTGACTGTTGTCAATGAACCTGAAATATCACCTAATCACTTTATCGTTGAAGCTGGTCGATAGCGCACAGTCATTACAGACGATGTGTGTGTGCAGGCAAGTCCAGCATCCTAGAAGGGGCCACTGTGGCTTCATGCAGGGTATTACGTATGTGCAGAAACACACACACACACACACACTTTTTCATTATTAGACGTAAGCACACTTATGTACCAAACACATTATATGTACGTACTCACACAACAGGCACACAAGCACACAGGCACACAGGCACACACACACACACACACACACACACACACACACACACACACACACACACACACACACACACACACACACACACACACACACACACACACACACACACACACACACACATGCTCACACACACACACACACACACACACACACACACACACACACACACACACACACACACACACACACACACACACACACACACACACACACACACACACACACACACATACACACACACACACACACACACACACACACACACACACACACGCACACACACACACACACACACACACACAGCTAAAACTGGAATTCATATCCTTATGTACTGTACGTATCTGTAGAATTAGTTTGAGAGGCTGGATTATTTCACAGCCGGATTAATTCGCAGCTATGTAGATTATTTGTGAAATTGTTACCTAGGTACTTAGGCATGGGGCTCTGGCAATCAGTTCCATAAAATGCTGACCTGGGTCTAATTAGCAGAGGCCGGCACAAGACACAGTGGCAAGCGTGGGGGCTGTGTTTGTCTTGTCTAATCACACCATGTACTTGGAATGCATGCCACTCACAGATACTCCATAGCCAACACAAATGAATGTCCTTAAACCACAAATATTCATGAGGTGGTGTGCGCTGTAGTAGCACATACAGTAATATATATACCAGTGATTCTGTAGCAAGTCGCACACACAAGAGAAGAGAGTAGAGCAGTGAAGAAGTACTGTAAGTATATAAGGCTTCCATCGGTAGAACAGTGGCGTAGAACTAGAATGGATTCCTTCCTGAAGCCAAATATCAGTCGCAGACGACCTTCAGATGTGCTAGCTGACACTCTGAGCGTTCAAGCAGCTCGATTGATTGAAAGACAGAGGAAGACTTCAGCTGAAATGTGCAAGACAAAAACGAAGAAGAAGAAAACTGTCCGATTTCCTCTAGATGTGGATCTGCAGCAGGCAGTGGTAAGTGGAGAGGTGGCTAAACTGAAGCACTTGATTCAGATGTTTGGGCAGAAGGTGTTGAAGGTCAGAGACCCCAGTGGGAAGCCACTAACCGTGATAGCAGCTTTGCATGACAACAAGGAAGTACTGACTTTGCTAGTATCAGAAGGGAGTGACTTATCACAGACTGATTCAGAAGGATACACGGCTCTGCACATTGCTGCTCAGGACGACTCCATAGATATGGCCAACATCATTCTACACCGTATGGGAGACAAGAACCTCACAAACATGCAAACAGCAGGTGGAAAAAGACCAATTGACCTCTGCAATACGGTAGAAATGGCGGATTTACTGATGCATGCCGATTTGGAGTTCTTCCTCAATGACCTTGACACAATGTGGGACCAGGAAAGTAAGCTAACAGAGCTACAAACTGAGTCAACAGATGGTGCTGTCCCCAAAGCAAGTAACAGCGCAACAAGTGTCAGATCGACAAGTGACAACTCAAACGTCACTTTGAAGGAGGACTACATTCTGAAGCACATAGCGGGGGCAAGCCGACCAGAAATAGACAAATTCATGAGGCAGTTTCACATGCTCCACGGTCAAAGTCTCCTTCATTTTGCAGCAGAATACAACTATTCACATCTCGGTTTCTTCATTCTGGAAGAGCAACTGGAGAGCATCGATCACACAGACGAGCACGGGTGGACTCCACTTCACACAGCTGTTTACCACAACAGCGTCGATATGGCCTTGCTGTTGATTGAGTTTGGAGCATCGGTGTTTGCAAAAACCCACGACAATTTCACTCCAATGCACTATGCCGAAGACGAGCTCATCATAAGCATACTCTCAAGTGCCAGAGAGGCTGAGATGGAATCATCTGTCATTTGTGAAAACAGCGAAACTCTCAGTGAATAATTTATTTAACTTAACATATTTGCGCGCACACAGTCAGTGTTTCCTTCGTATTTGTTATGCATTATGTACATTATTAAAGCTATCAACTCAATAACAAGTACGTATGTATTTGTACACACATACAACTTTAATTAATTAAGCATATCATAATGTACGTATTTACTAATACTTCAAGTGTATTTGTGATCAGAATGAATTGAGCATGCGATAACTACACCACAGCAGAACGAAACAGCGTAGGCTCCACAGGAGGAGACACACACAACATGTGTAGAACACACTTTTGAGCTGGAGAACTTGTAACAATTATTGCATGACATCACAGCTCAGAGAAAGGGAGACAGGAGGAAAGGAAGCAGCTGCTAAGCTTGGCCTTGGTACCTTGGTACCTACGTACACTGTAATGTGCAGTTTTAGCCTCATGAGCTACCAAAACATACGTACGTACGTACGTACATACGTACATAGATATGTATCCAGATACGTACGTAAGTACTATCATTCAAGTTGAAACTGACAAGGTACGTGGCAGCTTAAGCAGCCTTATTTTGTGCTGGTAATGCAAACATGATGAGGCACATACACACCATTTGCATAGCAACATAGGCGCAAACGTGTGAAAACACATCTGTATACGGCATTACAGTGATTGCTGAAGCATTCCTTGGTCATTAGTATATACGCCTACACGGCTGCCCCGTCTACACAGCTGCCCCGTCTACACAGCTGCCCCGTCTACACAGCTGCTCCGCCTACACAGCTGCCCCTATTGTGACTGTTACATGGGAGGCAGCCCTTCCCAAGCTACTACACTAACATGAATGGCTATGAGGACACGGTCATGTGGACATTCTTAAACAACCATGGAGACAGCCAGCCTACCAGTGAATGACCAATGCAAGTACTGGTGGTGCTACGAATGAACTATAGCACCACACAATTGTAAGCCATGAGAGTGACAACATCACCACTTTGCAATGCTCATGTAAATGGTGATCTGAAACACACTAAATAGGTATATATGCAAGTGTTATTGGCAGCACTCAAATTTCCCAATTAATCAATCAATTGTGATACATTGCCATAAGCAAGAATTGGCAATAATCATAAAACCACACAAATATTATTGATACTCACATTCATGAGTGGGGTTAAACACATTAATTACAATTAAATAGAGCACATCAAACTGGCAATGGTGGTCAACCCTAGGGTGCAGTGGAATTGGTACTGTGTGTGTGTAATGAAGCCTCCACGTTCAACCCCTAGCATATTAGGATGAATAGAAACAGAGAATAGTTATTGTCACAATGCCATTTCATACTGATATATGGATGATTCATATTAGACTTCACATTTGGAGCTATTACTACTGCCCCCCCAGACTAAAACGTGCTAAAACATCAGATCTCCTTAGGACCTTTAGACAAATGCATAATGCAGTATTATACACCAATACACACGTACACACTGATGTGACAATGCAGAGTATACAAAAGATGTATGTACGTACCTCTCCAAAATGAACTAGCCACAACCAAAGCATGTCACCAGTAGCCATGACAATGTACCCAGTACTTTGACACACACAGAGTGTGTGGTGTACTATCAGCCTTTACATGTCACTGCTCCAAGGTGGTAGGTGTTGACCTGACACCCATGTCATGAAGTAGGTGCCAACCTGTCACCCATGTCATGAAGTAGGCGTCAACCTGTCACGCATGTCAAGAGGTATATGTCAAACTGTCACCCAGGTCAACAGTTTTAGCTGACAACCTACCACCCATGTCAAGAGGTACGTACATACATGTCAATCTGTCAGTTCGTCAATATATAGGTGACAACCTGTCACCCATGCAAGAGGTAGGCGTCAACCTGTCACCCATGCCAAGAGGTACATGTCAATCTGTCACCGGTAGCCATGACAATGTACCCAGTACTTTGACACACACAGAGTGTGTGGTGTACTATCAGCCTTTACATGTCACTGCTCCAAGGTGGTAGGTGTTGACCTGTCACCCATGTCAAGAGGTAGGTGTCAAGCTATCACCCACGTCAAGAGGTTGGTGCTGACCTGTCACCCATGTCAAGAGGTAGGTGCCAACCTGTCACCCATGTCAAGAGGTAGGTGCCAACCTGTCACCCATGTCAAGAGGTAGGCGTCAAGCTATCACCCATGTCAAGAGGTAGGTGTCTAGCTATCACCCATGTCAAGCTGTGTCGGGAGTGACAAGGTAACACATGTGCTTAGTGAAATTTGGCAGAAGTAACAGAGCAAATAGCATATTGTAACTACCTATGTACCTACCTATGTACCTACGTACGTACCTACGTATGTACATTTGTAGTTCCGTGCCGATGAAATCCATTAATTAAGATACACAGTACTACAAAGGTTTAAACGATGATCCAATTAGAACTGCTGATTAGTAGTGAGATAGGTGGGATATTTATTTATTTATTTAATCACTAGTCTATTAGATTGTGTTACTTAACAGGTATTGTGTACACTTTCCTCCTATAGTTTGTTACTGTTAACTATAAAAAGTACAGATGCACTGTGTGTAGAAATATGTAAGAAATACAACTGAATGTGAATATGCATGTAACGTACAGTGTAATTGACCCCATTAATTTATCTCTGAGAACATCACCGCTACAGTGCACAGCAGATGAGCAAAACACACTACAGAAGCCGTCTCCAAATAATCCGGCGAGGTTACAAGTGTGTAGTGACACTGAGCTTACTGACATTGACTATCAGTGTGGTACATTGCGAATTATGGTTGCCATACAGCTGAGCTTCACTAGCCAAAAATGAGCAGTACATTCATTGACAGCCAATGTTTCGGCAGCAATACCAATGTATATACATAGCTGTACATGTACGTACGTACGTACTTACGTACATAGGTACGTACGTACATACACACAACACATATCTCTTGATCCTCTGGAGTACATGAAGATCTGCCAGCAAATAAACATTCACATCGAGAACGTCACTGCCTACTCCATCCCTTGATCCCTCTTAGTCTTGTGATCCATCTTTGTAATTAACAGGACATGTATGCATAGTTACACTTCAGGGGTTCCGACTTCACATCAGCACAGCCTAAATATTAGGCTTTATGGGACGTTGAAGCCGTTCTATGTTATTTTGTGGACCTGGGGGACAATGATTCCCTCATACTTGGAGACTTAACTAGGAAACTAGCCATGCTACTTGCGCTGACGTCAGCCAATAGATCGTCAGATCTAGTGAGGATGTCCCTTTCATATTGTCAGGCCACGCCTCACTAGGCGGTGTTTACCCCATCGGACTTGCGCAAACAGGATTGACCGGGTTATAAGCGTATGGCAGTTATCGTGCCTGTATTTGAAGGGGACGCCCTCATCTGCCCTCTTCAATGTCTGACCAGTTACATCAAGGACATCTCTACGTACCGAATCAAAGGAAGGTTCACTATTTATATTTTTTGTGAAACCTCACACACCAGTCTCCTCAGGCTTCGTGGCTCGCTGGTTGAAGTCAGTGCTGTTAAGAGCTGGAATTGAGGGATTTATGGTTTATTTCATATGGGGGGCAGGCACATTAAAAGTTGCCTGGATGGGTTTATCCACACAAGAGATAATGAGATTGGCGGATTGGTTATGCGAATCTATATTTAAGTGGTTCTACTGCAGACCATTGTCGGAGTACTCTTAAGGTACTCTTAAGGTATTTAAGGTACTTAAGGTCTTAAGGTACTTCAAGTGTGCGCGTATTTTCAGAAGCTGAATTGTCATCAACTTCTTAATCTCAAACTACTCATATTTAGTTGCATGAGGAATTACCGAATTAGCATCTGTATGCTGATTCCTGTTGTGTTTTTTCTGCTATATGATGCTAATCATTAATAATATGATGATGACAGGTTGACTCGAGTATGGCTATGAACAGACATGCTGATGTGAAGTCAGAACCCCTGAAGTGTAATTGAAGGTTTGCCAAGCCCCGTAGTGGTGATGGCTAACCGAAATTACATGAAGGGGTGAAGACGAACATCAGCATGGCTTTCCCACCCAATACTTCAATCCATGGAAGTGTTACCCCCACCCAAATTGACACAAGGAGTACGTATTCTTCAGTCGTTTGCAGTGTCAAGGGTGTATACATACCAACTCTCCAGATTGGGTGAGTTTTGGATAACAAGTTAAGGAAGTTGTAGAGAACAAATTACAGGCCTGAGATGGCGGGTAAGTTTGGCGCCTTTTTTACCATAACAGTATTGGTCATGTGACAATGCTACTAATTTTGCTATCCGTGAGTTAATATGTTGAGGCCTAGACATGCTGATGTTTGTCTTCACCCCTTCATGTAATTCCGGTTAGCCATCACCCCTACGGGGCTTGGCAAGCCCTCAATTATTCATAAGTCATGCTGTATTGGTTTATATATCATACATGCTCATAAAAATAATACAGACATTCATACGTAAGTGTACATTTACACAGGGAGACATGAGAGGCGCACACCAACAAACAGGAGTGGTTGCCATGTGTTTAGGAGACTACACACCTCTGCACTGCATACACCACAGTTGTGACAATGTTCTGTACAGCAGTGAAAACGTTTCACTTTCGGTCCATCAGTCTTGCCGAGTGCGTCTCAATTATGGTCAGTCGCACAACTCTGTGTGGACTGGCAGTTCCATGAATTTGTGAGTCACTGAGCAGTTCTAAACTTCGCGACATTGAGAGGATACGGAGTGAGGGGCAAATTACTCGGATCCATAAAAGCACTGTACAAAGAAAGCAAGGCATGTGTAAGAGTGGAGGGGGAGGTGACAGAAGAGTTTGTGGTAGTACAGGGTCTACGACAGGGGTGCCCTTTATCCCTGTGGCTGTTTAATGTGTTCCTGGGCAGTGTGGCGAGAGAAGCTATGGTAGGATTTCAAGGAGAAGTGGAGCTGGACAATTGCTTCATTCAGATCTTAATGTTTGCAGACGACACAGTGATGTTGGCCCAGACAGCAGAAGACCTAGGCCAGAATGTGGGAAGATTCCATGAAGCAGTGAAGAGATATGGTTTGACGATGAACTGGGGAAAGACAAACACCATGGCATTTAGCAGGGGACCCACGGAGTGCAAAATAGAAGTTGGGGATGTACAGCTAGAGCAAGCAAGGGAGACGGTATACCTAGGGGTGAGGTTAAGTGAGAATGGGAGAATGGAGAGGAAGATTGGCAGAGCAGCAACAGTAGTGGGGTCCCTGAGAAAAACGATCTTTGGGAATAAGGAGTTGAGCAGTGAAGCCAAGATGACAGTGTACAATGCATTGGTAGTAACAACCCTGGTGTATGGTTGAGAGACATGGGTGTTGAAGGACAGGGATAAGACGAGATTGCAAGCTGCAGAAATGAAAGTTCTGAGGAGAGTGGTTGGTGTAACCAGATTGGATGGAGTGTGTGAGAAACGAAGCTATAGGAGAGAGATTGAAGCAGGAAGCAATGGTAGCACAGGTGAAGAGAAGAAGAGATGTGGAGAGACCAGATGATAGCGAATGAAGGTAGCCTAGTAAACAGAGTAATGAATGGACAAGTTGCAGGGAAAAGACCCAGGCCCAGAAAAAGATGGAGAGATGAATTTTGAGGATTGTGCCGCTTCATTTTGATTAGTTTGTACAGTGTGTGGACTATGTAGGTATAACAATTTGTGATAGCCACTTAGGTACGTAATTGTAGAATGTATTGTGTAGGAAGAACCCCCACGTTTGGGGGAACATGTAAGTGAAGATTGATTGAGACCCTCAACTAAGCTGGCTTAGGTTTACAAGTGGCAAGCGAAGTACATAGCTACTTGGTTCTCATCATTTTCCGTATGAATTCAAGCTGACCTGCAACTGGGTTCTTCCGCGGCGTATACGTGTGGAGAATCCAAGCGTGACTGCGCAAGTAGCCATGTCCGCCCGCGCGCCGGTAAACCGATGAATTCGTTGGGAAAAGGTAAGTTACCCGTGTCACGTACCGCAGATACGTACGTAGGTACAGAGGGATGAACGTGAAGTGTTGCGTAGTGTGCAGAGGCAATAAAGGAGAAGCGATGTGAGACACGTTTCACATCTCCACATGCTGCAGAGGGATGCATGCTATGAGGAAGTGCAGCCTCTCATGCAGGCTCTGCAACAAGTGCACAGACTTAACTACGCATTCAGAGGAGCTGGGAACTCGGCAGTGACAAGTTCAGAGACACACTTAAAGGAGCTAGCTAGGCTAGGTTAGTGCTATTACGTAGATGAGTAACTACGTATAAAGGTGATGAATTAACACGAATCATGTTAGCAGTGCACCAATCAATTAAAGTATCTGACACAATTATGTATACATACATACGTAGTGTAATGAGAAATCTCAAGCAACCATTCCATGTACTACGTGGACCACTCCCACACACACTCCCACTCACTAATTTGTCTCCTCTAGAAGGGCTTGCGATGAGAGCTGACATCACTGTGGGATTTCAGTACAGCAGGAAACGTATCCATGGAGCAAATGCTTCTGTCAAGAAGTATAGTTACAGCAAATACAAAGTGTCAACGGTTACTGCATTCGGTTGATTACATCATCATGGATGCTCAAATATGGGCAGATACAGAATACGTAAATATGGGCTGATACAGAATACGTAAATATGGGCAGATACAGAATTCGTAAATATGGGCAGATACAGAATACGTAAATATGGGCAGATACAGAATACGTAAATATGGGCAGATACAGAATACGTAAATATGGGCAAATACAGAATACGTAAATATAGGCAGATACAGAATACGTAAATATGGGCAAATACAGAATACGTAAATATGGGCAGATACAGAATACATAAATATAGGCAGATACAGAATACGTAAATATAGGCAGATACAGAATACGTAGCAGTTGTACCTTTGAAACTGCGAAATACCTCTACAGCCAACTGCGGGAGCTCTTTGAAAAATCAACTTTTGAGAACTAAAACGGAATTCCCTCATCTTGGAATGTATACATTACTCTATGTGCAACTCAAATTGATGAGAATCAAAGTAAAAAGTCAGTCAGATGTCCAGGATGTTTGGAGCAAGCTGACATGCTAAGGATGCAATGACAGACATCCTTCCATGTAGTTCTCACATACAAGTGCACCACAGTAACAAGTCGCCGACTCCATTCACATAAGAATAGGTAAAGAAGTGGGTGGATGAAGAACACTTTATCGCATGTCCATGTTCCTTCACAACTACATAAATACTATACGGTGATATCACTTTTATCTTCTACAGCCTTTGGCTCATGACAGTCACAGAACACAAACATGCACGCACATATGTAGTACACACATGTACAACACACACATACGTACATACGTGGGCGCACACACAGATCTAAAGATACTTTGTAGCCGTACATACGTACGTAGTCCAACACCTAAGCATTAACACTTCCATCTTCATTGCCAAGACAACAGCTTTTAAAAGATTGTAGTGGCAACAATTTTGTCATCATGAATAACATGGAAGGCTATACCCAGCCATCAAATACTGCACACTACAGCAAGCCTATGTGAAAGCCCAGTACAGTAACATTACAGCAAGCCTATGTGAAAGCCCAGTACAGTAACATTACAGCAAGCCTATGTGAAAGCCGAGTGCAGTAACATTACAGCAAGCCTAAGAGAAAGCCCAATACAGTAACACTACAGCAAGCCTATGTGAAAGCCCAGTACAGTAACATTACAGCAAGCCCATGTGAAAGCCCAGTACACTAACACTACAGCAAGCCCATGTGAAAGCCCAGTACAGTAACATTACAGCAAGCCCATGTGAAAGCCCAGTACAGTAACACTACAGCAAGCCCATGTGAAAGCCCAGTGCAGTAACATTACAGCAAGCCCATGTCAAAGCCCAGTGCAGTAACATTACAGCAAGCCTATGTGAAAGCCCAGTGCAGTAACATTACAGCAAGCCCATGTGAAAGCCGAGTGCAGTAACATTACAGCAAGCCTATGTGAAAGCCCAGTGCTGTAACACTGAAGTGAGAAATGAATACAGGAAGTGCTGTACAATGAAGTGAGGGCTTCTCAGCTGGCTCAGGCATGAGAAAGGGTAGTTCTCAAATACATCTGGAGCATCTGAGCATCTGAGCAACAGAGCATCTGGTCGAAACGTCGGCAAGGTTTTCAACCCTGTTTTGAAGCTGGTATTCGAGAACTACCCTTTCTCAGTGCTGTACAATCGCCTTACTTCCATCACCAAGAGATCCCGCAGACTAAATGGGATTTTCCCCTTTTCTTATCATGATACAAAACTACATACGTAGATAGCCTCTGCAAACATAAACATCAACAGCTCGGTATCCTTGTACTGTTTCCTTCTTCATTACATACATTAAGTTACAGCTAACCGAGAAAACAGGCCAATCAAACTGCTCCAACCGTCAGGAATCAACTACATAGCTTCTTAATTAGGAAGACTTTCAGAGCAGAACATTTGCGCCCTACATAACTTTCAGTTTCAAAACTATTCAGTTTCATTTTCACTCCTTAAGACATCTTCATTTGGTAATAAAACATCACTCTGATGTAAAATATTTTCCACTATAGCTACCATGCTCGCCATGTTGGGAATCACAGCCATACTTTTTACTTATACCAATACAACATGTGTATAATATACTTGAACTTCATCGGCCATTTTCTCGAAATGAGGAATATGCGCTAAGGTGCGATTTCTACTGGCGACTCTCACATACGTATATGTATTTATGCTTACACACAGTCTTCTTCTCTAAGAGACACTGATATAGGCACTACGTAGAGCTCCTTCCTACTCCAGCCCAAGAACACTTACATTGCAAACCGACAGTACGTGTGAGCTTCTTCCTACTCCAGCCCAAGAACACTTACATTGCAAACCGACAGTACGTGTGAGCTTCTTCCTACTCCAGCCCAAGAACACTTACATTGCAAACCGACAGTACGTAGAGCTCCTTCCTACTCCAGCCCAAGAACACTTACATTGCAAACCGACAGTACGTGTGAGCTTCTTCCTACTCCAGCCCAAGAACACTAACAGTGCACAGCTACCTATGAACAAGCAGAATATCCTACTGATATAGGCACTACGTAGAGCTCCTTCCTACTCCAGCCCAAGAACACTTACATTGCAAACCGACAGTACGTAGAGCTCCTTCCTACTCCAGCCCAAGAACACTTACATTGCAAACCGACAGTACGTGTGAGCTTCTTCCTACTCCAGCCCAAGAACACTAACAGTGCACAGCTACCTATGAACAAGCAGAATATCCTACTATTGTCATCACCTTCTCGTAGGCTGCATGACACACATAGCGGTGATCGTGAAAAGTGTTTGTGACAACTTTACAATTGTCCAGATGAGGACTAAGAGTATAAAAACACTAAAGGCAAAACATGGGTACATTTTCACTAACTTCATACTAGCAAAATGAACTTACCATTCAAGAGATTACTAAATGCTACAAAATCTTGAGTGGCTAGGAAGTTCATGCTTGTACATTAGCCAATGTTTCAGTAGCAACACGCATCATTTGGCTAGTGCACAAATGAAGATATCAGCAGTTTCACTAAACTACATGCACACCATAAGAAGTACTGCTTGCTTGCGCAAGATACAGCAGGATATGTTGTGGTACTCAATAGTATCAATTTGTAGCTAACGCTCTGCTTTAGCAGTTCAAACTAGTTGTGTGCCTCACAGGGCTCCACAGAGGACATACTGTAAACACACGTACGTGTAATGTCTCCATTAATACAAGTAACATAGTGTACACTGGCTCAACATTATTGCTACACTGGCTCGAAATTATTGCTACACTGGCTCGATATTATTGCTACACTGGCTCGATATTATTGCTACACTGGCTCGATATTATTGCTACACTGGCTCGATATATGTATGTACTACACACAAAATGTCGCCTAGTACTGTATTAGACTATTTGCACAATCACTTTGAAAGAACTGAAGATCCAAAGATCTATTCACAGGCTAAACCTTAGCAACCATGCTCTTCTGCTAACCTTGTGTCAATGTGTGAAGCTCACAGTCTCCTTGATGTGCCTCACAAGTCCAAAAGCCAGATAAGACAAACAATTGCAAACATCACTTTGGCTTCCTGTCCAACCCACTGCAACTAAGTGTCTGTAGAAAGAATCTGTATTTGAAAAAGACAAAATCACATACAAACATACATACATACTGCATACATATGTACCATGATGTGAGCATACATTACAGGTGTGTATGTAGTTAGCCTGAGGCCAACAGTGTAATACTCACACATGCACACAGCACATAGCCCAGTTGCACTCAGGACCGCACATGCAGACTCTGTACACAGCCAACCTCTGGGTAATGAATTACTAAACCTAGTTATTACAAAGAAGGCAATAACAGCAAAAATGGTCACTGGAAACCAATTCCTTAGAGCAACACATCACATACTCCTTAGCAACATGTGAAAAAAGGTTTCCAAATTCTAGTAAACAAGTCAGTATTCAATCTTCCTTGAATGGCTTCCCTTTCATAAACAACCAACAGGCTTTCACCTGTGTAAACAAACTGATCAACCATTGGACCACAAAATAGACACCTCCAATGGAGAGGTCTGCCACACAATGTCAGTAGGCAAAGGGGAGGTATGGCAGGGAGGGCCAGGGGCCTTGATGCAATTAGCAACCACAGCAGTGTGAAAGGACAAAGCTAAGAGGTCAGACTGGCTCTGAGGAGGACACTGCAGGCAGTGTGCCAGCCAGACAGCAGGGCAGCCATAAGATAGGATAAGAGGAAGGTAGAGACAATTCATGAGATTCACTGCATGACTTTCAACATGGAAGGGAGTCAAGCGTAGCCTTTTTCTCATTTGCAACATATTTTGTATTGCTTAATGAACATCCGGACGCATTCAGTCTACTGTCACGATGTTGACATTATGCTTTTCCCGCTTCCCATGTGTCCTTTACGCAGGGGACGATGGGCATAAGGAAATAACGCAATTCTTTGGCCAGTAAACTGTGGAACATGATGAAAAGATGTCTGGAAAGGGAGCAGCAACACACTAACACTGACTATTGCCATATATGGGGATATGTTGAGGCATCGAGCCCACATGTACAGATGTATGCACACTGTATCATGTACATACGTATGTATGTACGTATGTCGATACACAAACACACATGCATACACACATGTACACACACAGCAGACACACACCACATGTCAAATAGTGATGCACACATACAGCACACTACAGATACCATTCACACTGTACAGTTGCACATGTACACACACACCACACACACACACACCACACATACATACACACACATACACACACACACATACACACACACACACACACACACACATACACACACGCACACACCCTGAGTAACAGTATACACAGATTTCATCACTGAAGGGCAACAAACAAAATGAAGGCTGCTGACAGCACAATATTATACACACAACTACATTAGGGCCCATTAGCCCTAATGGTACCTGACTGCACTAACACTATAAGTACTTAATAAGCAAAGCTCTACTTTTGAAGTAGTTCCACCCCCTGCAGGATGACCTTTTGGTGGTAAGAACATACATCCCACAGCAGAGTCAACTCTTGGCTTGAGTCACCACAGTCTTCATGCAAGCCACACACAAGGACCTCACAGAGTTCTCCACTGCACGTGAGCAGTTCTTCACCTACATACCTAGAGTTATGTGAGAGCACATGTGGCATTTGCATACGCACATGCGATACGTACACTGAGATTTCATTTATTTATACTTTACATCAATGAACTAAATGCCATTAGTTGCATTCATTACACATCCATCCATGTATACTTTTCAAATGTAAAATCTGTTCCTCTTTCTTTTCAGTTCTCTTTCCACTCTTATTGCCAATGGCTAGTAGTTGCCCCGTCAGGAATGACAACTGCAACACATACGTACGTAGCTACGCATGTATGTATGCAGACTGACGATCACCTGGGGCCGCCTTGGGGCGCACACGTACATAGCCATGTCTACCACTCGCTAATGGAACTATCCTGCAGGTTTCCTTCTAAGTGGGCTTGCAAGAGGAGGTGTCATGATCATGGGATGAGGTCTGTGATGGCCTTGATGAAGCAGCAGACAGAGACAATAGCCGAGGCAATTTGCATGTGTTAGCGCACATACAGGTGAAGTCTACCACCTAGTAGCTGTAGGGATGGCACTTAGGCAGGTGGAATGCCACATAAGTTCAAAGACTGAGGAACCCTTTGAGCTTCACTGGGGAAGTGCATTCCTTCCTGACAGCCTACAACAGGCAAGTCCAACCTGTCTGACCATGAAACCACACACAACACACACATACACACACGCACACACGCACACACACACACACACACGCACACACACACACACACACACACACACACACACACACACACACACTGAAGGAGTTATTGATACATTCCTACAATTGCATTGGTGTGTGTGTGTGTGAAGAGGTGAGGAGGAGATGGTGAGATGCAGAGACTGTCAGTGAAAAGGTCCAGAAAAGAAGATTGGAGTGGTTTGACCACTTAGTGAGGATGTCCGAAAGGAGATGCTGTTCAGCTGGCTGCCATGACCCCGACCCAGTTGTGGGCCAGAGGTGGTTTAGGAGCAGAGGGGGGCTAGCAGTCCAAAGCTGTATGCCATAAGTCTAATGCCACTGATGAACCAACGTATCAGGAGACTTGCTGCCGGTTTGGGCAAGCGTGGCCGTGTAACAGCAGCTTTTCAACAGGACAACAGAACAGATGTGTGCTGCATAGAGAACACGTGCACACTGCAAACTAAACAGATTGTACATATTGATCAACCCTGAACATGAATTGAAGGGAGTTGTAGGAAGTAAGGTTGTAGGGGTGTGTGGCAAGTGATTGGCAAACCACAAGCAGATTAGGTAACCACACAGGTTGGGGAGGCCATTACAGCAATGGGGTAACTATACACACACAGCCATTGAGCAACTACAGACATAAATTGAGCAACTATGCACAGTAATTGAGCAACTATGCACAGTAGTTGAGCAACTATGCACAGTAATTGAGCAACTATCCACAGTAATTGAGCAACTACACACAACAATTGAGCAAGTATGCACAGTAATTGAGCAACTACACACAACAATTGAGCAAGTATGTATATATGCACTGCAATTGAGCAAAACACACACGGCACTTGGACATGCACACAATCAATGCACATTACCTATCCACACAGCGACGCCATGGAACTGTCAGCTGCCAACTATGATACCTTCAGACAGCTGCCTTCTTCAATGAATGTTACTGAATGTTCACCTTTCACTGATGAAGGCAGCCGTAGGTTGCCGAAACGTCTGAATTACTGTTTCAGTGTTCTGGCTATCACAATGAATCGATCGATAAGAGTCTACCTAGCCACTCAGGTCTATATCACACCTACAGACATACAACACACTAGAGGGTGGTGCAATGTGACCATAGCAACCACAGATAAGTATGAGGCTCGATACCATGACAGCAGGCAAATGTGCACATGAAGTGAAGTTTTCTGTGTACGTACGTACATACGTATGTATGTATGTAGAAATAGGCTACATATGTAGGAAGTTGCTATTTATACACCTGACACGTGACTGATGTATACATACATGCATGTATGCAGGTAAATGTATGCATACACAGTAACAGCATGAATGTACATATATGTTCATTACACCATGAGAGGGTGGATTTGCGTTATCATGACACGTGAGGGCCAAAGGCTGAAGGCTATAGCACCAATATTGCACCTTCATTCCCAAGGTGCACATATGCAATCCCACTAGCTTGCAGCCTGCGGTGCAATAAACCTGTCACTACCAGCGGAAAAGGCCCAAAGGACTCAGCTTCTGACATCACTAGGTACGTACCAGAACTTGAATCATAGTGCATTGTAGACAGCCTCAACCAACATGCCCAACTTGGTCATGTCTGGAATCGGCTCCAGTGGTCTGGGATGCGCTCGACCCTAGTTCCCAACTGTAAAGGCCTGTGTACCCACACACACCTAGGGATGTGTACACGTGCAGATCACTGTAGGTCTGAGACTGTGAGCAGTGTAGAAGTAACCGGATGGAAAAGGCAGTGAAGCGTGCTGAGCTGGTGCTGAGTGTCCCCAAAGTATTCCAAACATTGGGGAGCTACACACTACATGGTACGGGAGAGAGCTATCATGCCTGAGGAAGCCATGAATGGCTACAGGAA
>OX465042.1:1670036-1682536 GCA_949841015.1 Aplysina aerophoba
GAAGGCAATGGCCACAGTACATGCACCAGAAGCTGATTACATGAACACAAGATGGAGTTCAATTGCGTGCATTAGCTCACCTCCACATAACACAAAACACCACTCTGTTCTCAGGGGTCATTGAGACATGAGACTGAATACCTTATACATGCATTGCACCTTTGACCTCACTAGTGAGGTCATGCCCTGCCCTACCAGATGATTAATATTCAAGAGTCACGTAACACATTATATACCTCGTTGATAATAGCTTTTTATCGCTATCAAAACACTCCCTAGTGTGTAGCTTTGTGGTATATACATAGTGACTGAAGACTGAACATCACACACACATATGAGTACAGTGGATAGCCATGTGCTAAATGCCATTAGAAATCACACAAGACTCGACACCATTGCTCGTTGTGCAGTCTCATGAATGAATGACTGCCTGTGGACTTAGCACCAGATCACATGTGCAGTTGTGAGCACAGCAGCTGTGCCTTCTTTGGTACACTCTGTGAGCTCAAATTTCCTGTAAACTAACTATTTACAAGCATGACATACCCATAAGGTCATAGCTAAGTCACATCTGACCTTACAATGAACACATGAACAGCTGTGCCAACTGGAGGAAAGGAGTGTCCAACACAGCACACACCCAAGGATTAGTGCCTTCCTATGTATAGCCCTACAGAGCAACACACACCTCAGCATTCCATTCAAGAAGGCCTTCTAAACAGAGACAGCTGACCAGAATGTGTGCAAACAAGGGAATTCAATAGGCTTCAGGTATTTACAGAAAACAGCAGTCAAAACTTCCAAGCATGCACAAATCAACTAATCAAACATTGTGTGAATGCCCCCATCTCTGGAGGTCACTCCACACAGACGCATGGTGCAGCTACAACCATAGACAGACACAAGTCTATGCTCCAACTGAGGCATATTTGCCAGAGTGCAACTATCACTTTTCCTGAGCCCTCTCACACTTTGGGCCCGTTGATTGAAGGTGCATTAGCGCACAACACAGACAGACTTTACATGCATACCAGGACTCTGTGTTAATCAGGAAGGTGCACAGTATTCTGGGGTGGAGTACTGCTAAAGGTACATCACACAACAAAGATATGGAGACAGACCAATTATGCACCTCAGGTCACAAATAAAATGACAGACATTTCATAGCACAGCTGTTAATCCAAGCTTACACTGTGACCATGCATCAGAGAGTCATAGTGCCAACAGCAGCCAGTCAAGTGAATAAAATGGTCCACAGCTGGGGAAAATGCTGCCATCCCAAGATACACACACACATAGCAACTGACACAGTTTGTACACATGTATCTATGCAACAGGGATCCCTGACTGAGCACAGGAACACTCCCATAGTGACCCTGTCACACAAGGTCAGGAGTAGCCTAGCAACCACACCTTTAGTCAACAATTCAGGCTAGACGGGTAGACTGCTCCAGACTGCACACAGTGACACCTTCAGAGGTGTGTCTATATGCAGGCATATACACTGGACTAGCAGAGCTTCCCATCAAGTCACTAGTCTTGCATGCCACCCCTTACCCACTGCGTTTGCTATTATTGTGTCATCATAAGAGGTAGCGATTATGCAACTATAGTGAATCCACAAGGTAGGGTCTGGCGGATGGGGCTACAATCCCAAAGCCAAACTGCACAATGATAGTGAGCCACAGATTACACTTCAGAAATGCAACTATGACGCATGTGCTGCAGTAGTGGGCAGCAACCAAGCCTTGCCTCTTAGGATAAACAACCTTCCACCCCTTTGCAGAGGATACAAAGTGAGCACCAGTCGACTACATTGGCATGCAGGGGACCATCCTAGCAACACCTTCTACCTAAAGCCTTCAAGGTAGCATCACAACTCGCCACGAGGAGGAGGAGTTGTGGTCTACACCAACTGTCACAAAACAAACAGTCTCACCAGCCATTGTAGCTCACTCGCATTATTAGGTGGAAGGCTGTTACTAAGAATGTTAACATTTATTAGGTTTGTATGGAGATGAAGCAGACAAAGCATGAATATCAACATACCACCTGTGACTGCCTGTTGCATCTTATAAGACAACACACTTGTGAACATGAAAACAACTTCAGCTGATCAAAGCAGCTACAGACAACGTACACAGACACTCCCATTTGCGCTACACCGTGTGCACACGAAGGAGGCTCATATTGGTAGATGTGGACTAAAGACCAGCTGGGTGTAGCCTGTGGCTCACTTTGTGCAGCCAGCAGATTTGGGTCTCCATACAAGGAATTCTAAAGGGTACCACGCAGATCAGCTTTCTGATACACAAGTTAAACTCTGCCATTGTCATGATTTGTTCACAGTACAGTTACCGCTTCTTACAGCATCTGAATGTGCTTTGGCCAACTGACTACCATTATACAAGTGCTATACTTCTAGCTGGGTATTGCTTGTAAAATGTCCATACACAATTAAGTTTGGCAGTTAGGGTTGATATTATGTAAATGGCTGAGGTGGCATATGGGGGAGGGGCAGAGTTACAATTCTGGCTACCACCCATCTATGGGCTGCAGCCAGCTGTATCCATGTACAAAGTGTTGGAGGCGGGTACAGGAGGGGCGGTCACTCAGCCATCAACCACAGGGCTGGATCAGGGTGACCCTCAAGACCCACCCTCACATGTCACTACGAACAAACACCCTCCATCTAGGATCAGTCACATGGTGATGTGTCTCAGTTGACTGCATTACAGACAACACAAACAACAGAGAAAGCCACATCTTACATGTCAGCAATCAAGTGAGGTCAGTCAGGACTTGTGACCCTGACACCACATACTACCTCAGTCACCTCATCCATACTTTTTCTGATACACACCTCTTGCACACACCCCTCAGCTTCACACACACACACCCCTCAGCTTCACACACACGCACACACGCACACACACACACGCACACACGCACACACACACGCACATGCACACACACACGCACACACACACACACCACTTAGCCCCTTTAATGACACAAGAAAAATAACACACCAGTAAAGCAAATGCCGTCTACAATGTCAATACAACCCACTGCAGAGGTGCAAGCAATCCACAATACATCGATCACAGAACACACTTGCGCATGCAATAGGCTGCCTAACCAGTTCAGGAGTGCAGGTTAGGGGAGACAGAACAGACACTTGCATGCTGCCTCAGTATGGCACTCACAGCTGCAAGCTGGTCACTTATTTGCATACCAAAAGGGGTAAATTGCGTGGTTGCTTTATAATATCATAGAGAACAATGACACACATATTCATGCACAGTCCAACAGTCAGTTCTGAGATGTTTCTCTTGTGAAGTTCATCGTTTCTAAGGTTACACAGCACCCAAGCTGGCATCTACCCTAGTGACACACTCCAGTTCCTATTTCACAGTTCAGGTCCCATTGAGGAAAGTAAAGTCTGAATGTTACTAAAAATAGTAACCTCACACTATATTTGTATCTCAGTGTGTGGAGCTGCATCAGACAACAAAAATATCACCCTGTGATAATGTCTGTTCCATCTTTCAAGGTGGCACGTCTCTGAACATGCACTACATAAAAATTATAATCACACCTTCACCACGGCCACCAAACAGGAAGTAACCACTGGAAGGCAGCTGTGATGTGATTACATAACTAAGTCAACCTCAAAGTCTTATAGCTACTCCACAGAGTTCCCTGGCTACTGTACAAACCAAGAGGACACATCATTGGGGGTGGGTGTATAGTGACTGTGTGACACATTAGCACTAATGAATGATGCAAAATTCTGTACCAATTTCACCACAATTCAATCATTGACCTGTATATACAGTTGCTCAGTAAGCCACCCACTCTTGCCAGGAGAGCTGAATGCATACATAGTACATAGTTAGTTACACACAGTTTCATTTACCGACCAACACAGGACCAGACTACGTAGCAACAGTTGTCTACTGCCCCCTAAGCTTTTGTTAGCAGGCAGAGGTGTAAGAGGTGTACCCTCCTGCACCTCTGTGTGCTAATGGGAGGTTAGCTGGGGGCTAGGGGAAGAGGAGATAGGGGTAAGAAATAAACACATAAACACATACATATGTAAAACATACAAAGCAGGACATGTACACACAAACACACAGCACACTAAAAACATCACAAATGTACAAACAGCAGCATACAGTAAGACCTGGCAGCATGTATCTAAATACACAACAGAATACGCACATGTACATGTAGGCACATGCATGTGCACACGTGCACAAACACATGCATACACTTGCATGTACCACACACATACATACACACCTGCACACACATACACATACCTGCACGAATGTACACACACCTGCACACACATACACACACCTGCACACTACACACACCTGCACACGCATACACACACCTGCACACACATATATACAGACACCTGCATGAATGCACACACACCTGCACACACACACAAACAGTGTATGCTTTGGAAGCCAAACTCTAATGCACTAATATGATGACCTCATCTCTTAAAGATAAGTATGAGGAAAGACGCTTTTATCCTAGGCAGCGAAGAGTGCATACAAATGAGAGAAAACTGATGACATCATATTTCTCAGAATTGATACCCAGAAAGGGACCATCCGTTTCTCATACACACACCTAAACACATTGTACCACTGACATACCACTGAATATAAGTGCTCCACTGTGAGCCAGCAGACAATGCACACTGCCACTGATTAAAGACTTGCATGCAAGTTCCATTCTTCAATTGAAATCAGCCCTGTGTGAAGCTGTACTTCTCCTTTGAGCACTCCTCTCCCAGGTGCCACGGTTTAGTTTGTCACCCAGTCAGTCCACGCTGGGAGGGGCTTTTAGTTCCCAGACATACTGTCTGGACTACTACTGTCTGGGCCCAAATACATTAGGCTGACTCCAAATACAAACAATTTTGTCTGACAAAATTTGTAGAAAATTTTCAACAATGTCTGGTGTGTCTGGTGGGCTTTCCTGCGTGCAATGACATTGCCCCCGGCTTCACTTAGCTACATAAACAGTCACAATGACAAGTGCATGGCAAATAAACAACCACACATGTACATGCATACAAGCAAAAATAGTAATAAACAAGCATATTCCTGTACAAACATTCATTACCTCTCATGGACACACGCACACACACATGTACATACACATGCACACACGCACGCATGTACACACACACAAACACTCATGTATGCACGCACACACGTACACACGCATACACACACACACATACTAACACACATACTAACAAGGCTAGCCATTAAAGGAACATAAACCAATTGCAAAGACAGTTGCTACAGGACCCAGGTTACAATTAGTAAGGCAGACAATTTCTCTAACAGACAGACACCAGACATAACGTCTACAGAGTGAGACAATACAATGTACAAACAAACAACATTCCCTCCCCTATAATGAGTAGACCAGTGAGACACCTGACTCTGCAGATCAATCAGTCCAAACTGAAAGAGTGCATGCAGAACATAATCACTTCCACCAATTGGATTCCCCCCTCCTACCTTTTAGGTGGTACATGTGTAATTTCCATTTGAAAGGCAGAAGCCAGCTAATTGATTAGTCAAGGGGTACATGAGCTTGGCTGCGTGACTTTACAAAGCCTAATTGGTGCACATCAGAAGAGTAAAAATGATTTACATACTTTGGGATCAATGATATAATTGATTGCACAATGTCTGTGAAATACTATGCCAGGAATGACAGTGAGTTTAGTAATAATTGCAAGCATTTGTACTACAGCCACCAGTCTCCAGTATTCAGCCTGGCTTGTCTAAAGAGTACAATAGTATGAACACAGCCAAGCTCTGCAATGCAATCACCCCTGTCTAAAGCAGTCAGGGGTTAACGGTTCCACAGGGTTTGAATAGTTTTGCTGCATGCAGGCTCCCAGTGTACTGTGAGACTGTTCACGGGACACAGTAAATACATTACTATACTAACATACATGCACACACATGCATACATACGTATACACACACATTCATATTATACATAGATGCGCAGGTATGTACATATAAACATGCTATTTTCATATACGTACAACCATGGAAACTTTACGAGGTGGTCCTACATAATTATGTAATAGAGGCTATTGGGCAAAAATGTTTTTTGAGGCAAAAGGTTCATCTGTTGCGCACTCACTGTATTATATAGTATATAGAATACAGTAGGACAGTCTATAGTCTCTATATACAACCTCGGCGGTATACTTACCTCGGGTTGTATACATTGGCTATAGACCTCCCTACCGACTGTACGTATGTATTACATATACCATGTACATACATAAACGGTTGATGCAACACATATCCCATATTATATTATCAATAGCATTTAGTACACATACATGAACATATGTACACATGTCAATATGGCAGCAGCGAGGCGCGAGGATGTCTAGCAACATCTGAAGCTTCCCTTAAAATGCAAACACGCAGGCTAGGAAATGCACTCTGCACTGCATCCAGTGCAGCATGCATGGCACACATCTCAAGCCATGCAGAACACCTGTAGACCAGTCGTCTGCACTAACATGATTTGTCTGGGTGAAGGACCTTCCCACCCAGGGAGACTTTCCCAGGAATTGATGCCATACAGAGGGCATTTTCACCTCTTGTTTATACTTTCTGTAGTACATACATGAAACATTTCCCGCTATGTGTTGTATATACTCCAGCTATTGCTGCTGTAAGGAGGACAAAATCACACTGCAGCGCTTCACAGAACAACATATGAGCAAGGACACATCATTCCCGTAAGTCTCCATTCCCTGAATTGTGCATTCTCTACATAGTGGCATTTCCAGAAGGAAAGGCAGAGTATGGTATAGGCAAAAGACACTCAGCTGGAATGCAGTGGGGGGAGCTTAGAAGCACAGATTGCATGACGGTTTAAGTGGTGTGTACAGGTCTAAAGAAAGCCTCTGCAACTACACCAGAATGCCATGTATGCACGAACAAAGAGCAGTTTGCGCGCGAATATGCACGAAAAGTGGAGGGGTTCATGCCTGTTGGTTTACTGCACTGCCACCACCACACCTTTGCAGCACTGACACTGGATAGGCTGGCTACATATAGAGGCAGACAGTGTGTTACACAGCAGTAGAACAAAAGGGGGGAGGCAATCATCTGTTGCTCAGCTGCAGCACTGGCACTACGTACCTCTGTCTTGCTTACACACCACTACACACGCTCACACTCAAATGACTTAGTTGCTCACTCAACACAGACCCTAGGCAGAGTTGGCATAAGATGGCAGAGAACAAAGCAGGACACAGCTAGAAGAGCCACAGCTCAGCTCTGTCAGCACTCACATCACATCACAGTGCACACACAGCACAGACAATCTGCACCGCAGGGCACACAAGAGAATGTATAGTGCATCCAGGACACAGGACACAGGACACAATCCACACACAACTCTCAATAACGAGACAATATAAACAGGAGAGGTCCATATAACCGTTAGCAACACACACAACACCAGATAAAAAGGACACAACAAAGCAGCCAAATTGGCTGAGTAACGTGGGCTGAATTCAAACACGCGAGCTATGAATATAATTACGGCGGCTATATAAGAGCAAATCGTGACCTCACAGGCACTCATCTCTTTCGTCCTGGAACAGTCAGCTGAGTTTGAGGTACTCGAAATGGAAAAGCTCATGCAGTTCACAAGGCGTGCTTCCGATGCCGTTACTGACAACCTAAGAGCCATAGCTGAAATCGGCAAAGCGAAGCTCAAAGTTAACAAGCGAGTGAAGTTCACCCTGGACGTGTTGCTTCATGAAGTTGTAAGCCAAGGCAGTGTGGAGGAGCTTCGGGAACTGCTGAAGGAGCACGGACAAGCGGTCCTGAGCAAATACGACTCCAACGGCTTTCCCCTCGGAGTGCGTGCGGTGCACTGTGGCCAGTTCGAGGTGCTGCGCTTTCTCGTGTCTCAGGGATACGACCTGACGCTAGCGGACGAAGAGGGATGGACCGCTCTCCACATGGCGGCCTCCTTGGATGACACAGCATCCGCTGCTCTAATCCTCCTCCAGCCCAACGCACACAAGCTCACGCAGCAGAAGAACGTAGCTGGAAAGCGACCCTTGGACGTGTGCGAGACGGCGGAGATGGCCTCGTTGCTTGTGCAAGCGGACGTGATTCGGTTCCGGCAAGAGTTCTCCCCAAAAGCAAGAGAAGAGCTGTGCAGGACCGGAGACAACGCGCGGGGAGACAGTCAGGAAGACGTGCTGGTTCATTTTGTTGTGAGGAACCAGAGCAAAAAGGAAGAGCTTGCTCAAGTCTTCAATGACTTGCTGGTGCAAGTGGCTGCGAGCAAGAACTACCCCAGACTGGCATATGTGCTTCTAGAAACCAACTTAGCCTCCATTGATGCGACAGACAAGAATGGCCTGACTGCTCTCCATGTGGCCGCGTACAACTCCAATGTTGACATGGTTCTGATGCTTCTGCAGTGTGGGATCAGGATTACGAATACGCCACACCATCCAAGCATTTTGACAAAGAGCGAACTTGTGCGGTATGCCATCCTGCACAGGGGAGACCTCTGAACAGTTTCTTTTTCCGAAACAATTTTTATTTTTGCTGCTGTTTTTGTCTCAATTGTATTTTTGTGTTTGTGTGTGTGTGTGTTCCTGGTGTCTGTGTGAATTTGCAAGTATGTGGAGTATACCTTTGTGTTTCACTAATATTGAACCTGAATTTAATGTCCATTTTAATTTCAACTGTTGCATCGTGTGCTGAAAATACTGCTGATTCATTTGAGCTTCCCAAAGTGAATTCTGAATTGCTGGATGTGAGTGAACTGTCAGAGTATGCATGAAATGCACGGACTATAATAGATCGGTATCAGAGAGATATTCTACGTATAGAATATCTATGATGGTATACAGTACCATGGTGATGATGGTTGAAAGCTGGCACAGTGGATAGTGGATGCGGATCGTAAAATTGTTACGACACTGGTACCAATCCTGAATACAAGCTGGATGTGGGTCGTAAAGTTGTTACGATGCTGGTACCAATCCTGAATAGTAGCTACCCTTGATACTTCACATCAAAGTAACAGTGCCGAGAAGTGTAGTGACACGAAATGATGAAAAGCTGAGCATTGCACAGCACTTGCTTTGCTCCAACAAGCATAAACAATGGAACAGCATTAAAGTGGAAGATGGTGCAATACATTGCATCCATCGTACCAGATGTGTCAGCTACAGACTTCCTACCAGCTGCTTCACCATTCTACACACTAATGCATTATGCATTATGCATTGATTGGGAAAGATCTCAGGAAGTATTAATTACACACTGATGGTGAAATACCTCAGGAAACATCTCCAGTGGAAAACCTATTCTACCAAGCCATAGTACAGCTCATGTGTCCCACAATCAGCTGACTTCCTCTCTAGTAGGGACATCACTGACAGCTACCAAAAATTACAATAGCTCCCTTTCAGGTCACCTTGCCCACAGGAAATAGTACAAGACAAACACATCAAAGGCTGCTAAGTTGATTTGTCACTTCCAAAAGCACTCTTTGATGTGGCAGAGCTTCACTAGACAGAGCGGCATCCAATTATAGCTACTACTGCTTACTCATTTGTTGACCTGCCAGGTGGCCTAGATGTGCACTTGCTAAAATAAAGCAGTAAGCACACACAATGAGCAAGATGAAGTAATAGCAAATGACAGACAGCTGTGTTGGCTGCTTGAACAAATGTCCAGGTCAACTCCACTCCATGCACACCCTGTGCTAAGCAACCAGCCAACACAACACACTCACTGTATGCACACTCTTCTCTCTACTTCATGCACACATCCCTCACTGTATGCACATACCTCTCACTTCATGCACACATCCCTCACTGTATGCACATACCTCTCACTTCATGCACACATCCCTCACTGTATGCACATACCTCTCACTTCATGCACACATCCCTCACTGTATGCACATACCTCTCACTTCATGCACACATCCCTCACTGTATGCACATACCTCTCACTTCATGCACACATCCCTCACTGTATGCACATACACACCACCAGTAGTGGGTATACACATTCCTTGTAGTGTCTCCCAATCACAGAAACGCATACAGTCATAACAAAGCATATACAGTAGGATGAGATGCACACCCCTCACTGTATGAACACACCTCTCACTTCATGCAGACACCTCTCACTTCATGCACACACCCCTCACTGTATGCACACACCCCTCAAATGCATAAAGGATGAGTTGCACACCCACACTGTAGGTGCATATCAAAATTAGCCTGGGTGGGCAAGCGTGTCACAAAACGTGTGTCACATTGTAGAGGCTGCTCCACTGTGCTTGGCACACAGTCACCCCTCTGATCACTCAGCACATCTACGTTTGTTGTTGACACACAAGTATTGTTATTGAAAGGTCAACAACCACATCTTGTAGTGGTGCTTCCTAGAGAAGCAGTCATGGCAAACTTTCTTTCCCTTACACAGCTTTCCCATTCTGAGGAGTGGGAAGCACAGACAGGAAAGCAGTGTCCCAGATCACTGGAGCTCAACAGACCTTAACTAAGCCATTAGAAGGAAATGTTAAGCAATTGATAAACAAGGGAAGGGCATGAGAACACTGTGCAAACGTATAAGCACTGGATGGATATACACTGCAACACACACAGTGCCAGAGAAGCAAGGGAAGGTTCAGCTAAGATAGAGTGGTGGTGGTCTGGTGCTTCACTGATGAGGAACCTGGGGTTGGGTTGAAATGCTTGGTTCAAGTAGCCAGGGATTTAGGTCAGTGCTGAAGGTTAGGATAATCTTTTAAGATTTGGGAACATTCACAAACACAGCCTGCAGAAGAGGGTCCCTTCATCACTCACCCTCTTCAACAGACTGTGTTTCATAACGTACAGTCCTGGCCTCAAAAGGTTGCCACACCATTATGTTTGGGGCACTGACAACTGCATCTGCTCAGGCAGAGTCCAGATTGTATGCAACTATTGAGGACCTAGGCCACCAGTCAGGGCAACATACAGTACAGCCAGCCACACTGTGGCAGGAAGCAAGCAGCATACTGTACATACAGTCAGGGTAACATACAGTACAGCCAGCCACACTGTGGCAGGAAGCAAGCAGCATACTGTACATACAGTCAGGGCGGCATACAGTACAGCCAGCCACACTGTGGCAGGAAGCAAGCAGCATACTGTACATACAGTCAGGGTAACATACAGTACAGCCAGCCACACTGTGGCAGGAAGCAAGCAGCATACTGTACATACAGTCAGGGCGGCATACAGTACAGCCAGCCACACTGTGGCAGGAAGCAAGCAGCATACTGTACATACAGTCAGGGCGGCATACAGTACAGCCAGCCACACTGTGGCAGGAAGCAAGCAGCATACTGTACATACAGTCAGGGCGGCATACAGTACAGCCAGCCACACTGTGGCAGGAAGCAAGCAGCATACTGTACATACAGTCAGGGCGGCATACAGTACAGCCAGCCACACTGTGGCAGGAAGCAAGCAGCATACTGTACATACAGTCAGGGCGGCATACAGTACAGCCAGCCACACTGAGGCAGGAAGCAAGCAGCATACTGTACATACAGTCAGGGCGGCATACAGTACAGCCAGCCACACTGTGGCAGGAAGCAAGCAGCATACTGTACATACAGTCAGGGTAACATACAGTACAGCCAGCCACACTGTGGCAGGAAGCAAGCAGCATACTGTACAGCCAGCCACACTGTGGCAGGAAGCAAGCAGCATACTGTACATACAGTCAGGGTAACATACAGTACAGCCAGCCACACTGAGGCAGGAAGCAAGCAGCATACTGTACATACATTTGTGTTGTCCTCAGCATCCTTGCAGCTGCAGTATCATGTGAATGTTTACGGTTGTGCGGTAGTTACATATTAATTTTCACCTTCACTGGTGGTACAGAATAACCCATTACCAAGTACAATTTATACATATAATATGCTAACCATTGTACAGTACTTGCTGTCACTGGGTAATACAGTGATTGCAAAGGGTTTTTTAAACTATCTACAGTACAATTAACAATATAAGGTACTCATTTGTGAGTAGACATGTTTAGTTTTCTCTCTAGGCTGTTGTTTAAGGGTACAGAGCCAGGGTCAGTCTTCTCTGCAACAGCTCAGAACACATGTCATCAACATGGCAGAAGTGCACAACCACACACGAGTACTAGTGCTCTGATGGACCAATGCTTCACGTCCACTAGACTGACCCAGTGCACCCTTATGTACAGAGAACATTTAACATAGCGTCTATGCATGTACTTATGTACATTGCAGCTAGACCAACTGTCAATTTATACAACATCTGGCACTTACATCTGTAGACAGCAATTGCAGGGCAGGAAGTAGGGCTACCAAGCCTGACAAACCACAGGAAAATATGGTGTCTTTGTAAAATG